>LTAE01001761.1:12840-31787 GCA_001647135.1 Pontederia paniculata | reverse complement strand
ATGGAGAGAGAGGGAGAGAGAGAGAGAGAGAGAGAGAGGGAGGGAGGGAGGGAGGGAGAGAAGAGGGACAGCTGGGAAAAATAACTAATGATGTTAGGGAGGAATGCCATTCGCCCGAATGATACCTTTTGCTATGTGCGCAGAGTATCTTGACCTCATGTTGTTGTAGTTGTCCTTCCTCACGGGGCTCATAGGGCCTTGGACATTCCTCACGACGGTTATCTCTGCTTTTGGGTGCCTTGGCCTATCTCCAATCATTCCATCTAGGCCTTTCTTGTTCTGATGGTCGCAGTTGGGCCTTCCCCCTCAGGTCCTTCTTGTGCTCCATGTCATTTTTTTCTAAGCGCTTAACCAATTCAGACGCGTCATCGAGGGCCTTATAGTTACCCCTAATGGTCTTAGTCCTTAGTTCTAGGCTCAACTCTTAAACAAAGCGATCGATCCTCTTTCTTTCATCCTTCTTTAGTGTATAATACTTTTCCAACCGTATAAACTTATTTAGGTACTATGCCATATTCAAAATGTCCTATCGCAATTCCAAGAATTATCATTGCACTACAAGAAATAACGTAATTAGCGAGCAAACGTTTCATCGATATTTGCTCGCTAAATAGTTTTTCGAGAAATTAGCGACCAATTTTCAACAAAGAATTTGCTCGCTGAATATTATTCGTAATTAGCGAGCAAAAAATTTGCTCGACAATTGGTCGCTAAATGTATGTTGATTGCTCGCAATTTACTCGCAATCTGGCCTTTAAAAAAGAGTTTTTATAAAAAAAATTCATATGTTTGCTCGTGATTTGCCCGCCATTTACTTGCTATTTGGCCGCTACTTTGCTCACTAATTGCTCGACAAATGGTCGGTAAATTGTTCGCTACTTTACTCGAAAACTAATCACCGAATTTCTCGCAAATCTTTGGAAATGTATCAAATTTTGCCTGAAAATTGCTCGCTAAATCCTCAGCAATTGCTTGTTAATTTTAATTTTTATAAAAAATAATTAAAAAATAGTAATAAACAGATAATACATTGTAATACAATTCCATCACATAATGCACATCTAAGTAAATAATACAAAATAACAATCACATAAGACAATGTAAACATTAGAGTTATATAATATATAATATATCAAATGCATAATCATCCTACTCATAACAGTCACATAACACACAATAATCAAAATTATCACACATAAGATACATAATCATCCTACTCACGCTCATTCCCATCATGATGTCATCTAGATGATGCATCAACCTTATAAAAAAATACACTGAAAGTAGTCCTCCAACAGCACGAGTCTGTATGCACTCGTTCACACGAGTTTGTATGCACTGATCAACTACAATAGTTATATATTTATCAGGAGGCTGAGAGAAGGCATGACTAGCAATAGAAGCAGCACTTGCCATGGAGGATGGCAATGGTCCTATATTACGAAGTCTCCCTATGCTAGTAAGTCTGCAACTTCATGACATTATGCTGCATTGAACTAAAGAGGCTATGAGGACGAATACTTCTCTTCCATAAGCAAAGCATAACTATCCTAAAAATTATAATAAATGATCTCACTTTGCATTAGTAAAAAATGTGTTCAAAATAAATAATTGATGAACTAAAAAAATGTACAAGCTTTTATAAAATAGACCAAAACATGCTCTGCTCTTGGAATCAAATTATTAGTTCTCTTACTAGTGTGCATCTTCTTATACAAGTCTCGATAATTGACCTTTCTTTGGCTCTCATTTTCCTATAATAAATAATATCGATGTTATTTCATTGTAGTAACTTATATGTAACTAAAAATAAGCTTACCATGTGTTGTTTATGCTCTACCAATATCACTGATCCTCATTTATGCTTTGATGATTCAGCCATAATGACTCTATTTGGTTTACCCTCTGTCGATCGCTTCTTCCATTTTTTCATCATTCTTACAAATAAGAAGAAAGTATAAAATATTATTTTAAGAATAGAAAACATAAGCACATTTTACACCTCTTAAAACTTACCAATGCTCACATAACCAAGATCAAACATCTCCAGCTATCATTGTTGGTGGATTAGTTTTCGCTTCAATTATATTACCATCAGTTGCTTTCAGTGAAATTCCACGATAATTGTACATAATATCACTCAAACTTTTGCTTGCAACTAATGAAAAAAGTTTGTTACCTCAGGGAGACCTTATTTAAATTTAAATTTTCCCTCCACAAAATAAAATATTAGTTACTTGATAGTAAAAGTATGTTGAATATTCAAATATATATTTTCCCCAAATGTACATGGCTCCTCTCAAGCCCGTTGGGATTTGTTTTCAAGATGGTTGACCAATAGGAAGATGAATAACTATGATATTAGTGATATTTCTATGAACACATCTTGGTATGAAAGTAGTCCTGAAATAAAAAAAAAATAATATATCGTTAAAACTTAAATAATCTTTCAAATAAAAAAATTGAACTTACAACTTCACGGATCATCAACTGTAATGCAACTAGGAGAAATGACCCCATATGGCAAATGCTCAAGCCCAACGACTAATAGTTGTTACAATGAAGAGCCCTTGATATAATGTACAAGTTAGTAGTAAAATAATTCAATAGAAAAGTGAATGGACATAAACTATAATTATTTAATTAATAGACGTCGGAGTGTCAAATATGCTAGCATCACCACGCTCAGGTGTTGTAGACGTGGACCGAGCCCTACAACGTCCTCTCCCACGAGTAGCCATGACCTAAAAAACTTATATATAATTATAATCAAGTAAAAATTTTCAAATAAAATTCATGAGCAATTAAGAATGCCTTTAAGTGCTCAATGATGAATCAAATTCTTCTTCATTTACGAGTTCAATTGTATCATTACTAGTGTTGTCATCATCGATAAATTCGTTATCTTCTCTGTTTAATGAAGAACGTGTCTCGTTTATGTTAACCTCTTCCATTGGACCATCTGCATCAAACAATATAGTCATTTAATCCTACTCAATAATATTGTTCATTCCAATTACATTATCATCTTGATAGTAATTGTCTTGTGGCATCTCATCAGTCACGCCTTCGTCTTTTATTTTTTCCTCCATGAACTATCCACTATTTATTGCATGTTGCACACCATTCGTCGGCACGTTTTCTTTCTAAGTGAAGGATATTTGGTGAAATAAACTTGTTGTGCTTGCTCTGCCAAAATAAATGGATCATTCGAATTAAGTCCTTATTTATGTTTAACGTCGACGAAGCTATATATTGGATCAATTTTAACCCCACTTTGTGGATCAAACCATCAAAATTGTAGTATGTAAACAATATTTTGTCCTAGTATGACAATTCTAATATTTGTTCAATAATTTCATAATAGTCCAACTCATTTTCACCGTATAAACAATCACATACGCAAATGCCGCTAATCATTGTAGATTTCTTTCTTCCACACTCTTCTGCGTGAAACCTATAGCCATTGACAATAATGTCATTGTAAGTTGTCACTCTTTTCGATGGTCCATAACTCAAATTTTGAATATGCAACTTCAGAACTACATCATTTTGTGCTATTGAATATTTTATTTTAGTCATAACAAACTAAACTTTTTATATGTGGAAAGTTTCTCACACACATGTTGTTTAATCCAAGAAGAAAATGATCATCTCAAATTTGTAAAATTTGATCATCATTGATATAAAGATTCAAATGTCTTTATTATGGCTCAAATTTTCTATAAGAAATAAGAAAATATATAAATCTTATATTATTATCGATAAGAATTAATTAGTGATAGATTCTTACACTACATATGGTTCCACTTCATGACATTTAACTAGGATATAATTCTCCACAATGCTTAAATCATTGTCATTTAATATGAACTTTTGCGCTTTTCTTATAGGTTGAACTGCAAACTTTAAAAATTGACAAGCAATCTTTAGAAGTTTCCTCTCCACCGTCATCGTTTCTTGGCACTTGTGTTCGCCTCGATGTGAAATTAGATACCTCCTCTAAAAAAATATGCTTCACAGATTGATCCTTTATTTTTTTCTTTTCCTTTCAGATTATTTTTTGCTTTTACTTTCATATTATTTTTTGCTTTTATGAGTAATCACATATCCTTCATGCTTATTAGATGGTGAATTCAATCCAAATCTAATAGGACTAATCTCATTAACTTGTTCAAATGCTTGAGTAGCACTCATTCTACTTGGTGGTGATCTCTTCTTGTGGTTGCCTTTGTAAAAGAGGTTCGATCATGAGCATAGAGTGATCGATAGGCAAAAAAATATGTGACAATCAAACCAACACATTTTTCTACCATGCTTCAAGTAGAATGAGTTTGTGAAACGTCAACAAATTGGAGAAGCAAGTTTACCTTTAGTGCTCCAAACGCTCAACAGGTCATATGTAGGAAAATTATTTATAGTCCACAACAAATCCGCTCTCATTATAAAATTTTGCTTCTTTGATATGTCATATGTTAAAAGGTCATCATTCGATAACATCTTCAATTCATTGACAAGAGGTCTTAAGTACATATCTATACTCTTAATTGGGGATCTCGGTCCAGGAATCATGCAAGTTAAAAATATGTGTTCTCGTTGCATACATATACTTTGCATTTGAAGGATCAACAGTTGAAGAACTTACAACTCTCCATTTATCTTCAAAAGAAAAGTCCAATTTAAGTAATTCAACCAAAACTCTTTCTTATATAAATCCATCTCCACATAAAATTTATTTTTCATTTGTCTGTTTTACATTTTGCACATGGACAACGAATGTGATCAAGGGAATCGATAACATTTTGTTCTTCATATGAAATTTTCAAAAAATCATTTACTTCAATTTTTAAATCGTCAGACCCATAGCCATCTTCATGTTTCCAATGACAAATCCAACTTCGATATGATCTCATTGTTCCTGGGGGATGATCAAATTAACTATGTTTGGGTCTGGCAAGAAAATGGTGTGAAATTGTGAAATAGTGTTTGTGATGTGAAATTGCTTAAGAATCTTCCAATATCAATATAGATTTAATCTCAATGAATATGATTAATTTTGAATAGCTTAAATAAGACATGAATATTATAATCAAGAAACATTAATATCAAAGTTAGAGTATATATATTCAGATAACCAACATTAGCATAAAAAGATAGAAGTTAAATACAACCAAAAAAAGTTAGTATATATATATATTCAGTAAACTAATCAATATTATACTTTGTTCAAGAAAACAACCAAAAAAAGAAACCTAATGCCTACCTAATACTTTGTTCAAGAGAAGAGTTACCACTAACATTATTAAAATGCCTACCTAATACCGCATCATAACAATTAGTGATTTGCTGTGATTTGCATGGTTCACAAGAAATTCAATGGTAATTATATTGTCCATTGTTCTAACGCACGCGAGCCTGTTCTAAGCGCGCGCGTGCGAGGGCTGACCCAAGCGCGCCATCGCGCACATGAGGGATGCCCAGTGCACGCATGCGAGGTCTTCCCCACTGCATAGTGGCCGATGGCATCCCAAGAACGTGCAGTGGCAGCACTCACGTGCGCGAGGGCTGCTCCGGGCGCGGGTGATGGCAGCCCTAATGTGCTTGAGGACTTCACAGTGCACGCAGCGATGGTCTCTTTTGGCGATGGCCGACGACTTTGAGGGTAGATAGAGAAAGGAGCGAAGAAAACTTGAGAGAAATAGGAGAAATTTTAGAGAGAAAAAGAGGAAATTTGCATACCGAGGCAAGGGCGGGCAACGGCGGTGCTCGCGGGCGACGACGGCTTCGACGACGGAGAGCTGCTCAAGAGAAAGAAATTTTGGGAGAGAGAGAAAGTTTGGAAGCGATGTCCGAGGACTTAATTAAAATTAGGAAGCAATTGTTGCTCGCCAATTTGTCGCAAAATTGCTCGTTATCTTGATCTCACAATAATTTTTCCTTTCATTTATAGCGAGAAAAATCTTGCTCCCCGATTTGCTCACCGTATCGCGCTAATTTGAACTCCCAATAAATTTTTCTCTCTTTTATAGCGAGCAAATTCTTGCTCACCATATCTCGCTAATTTGAAATTTCAATAAAATTTTCTCTCTTTTATAATGAGCAAAATCTTGCTCGCCAAATTGCTCATTAATTTCAACTAGCAATAATTTTTCTTTTTCATTTACAGTGAGAAAAATCTTGCTAGCTAATTTGGTTGCAATGTCACGTTGAACTTGCATCTACTTTCCCTAGCGTGCAAATATTTGGTCGCCAATCTGGTCGCTAGTTTGCTCGACAATAGCGAGCAATTTTTTTTATCGCCATTTGGCCGCCATTTTACTCACTGATTTTATTAAATATTATGCTCATAGAGTCCTCATTGTTTTCTCGTAAGTAGCGAGCAAATTTGCGGCCAAAGTTTGCTCGCAAAATGACATTTTTCTTGTAGTGTTGTTTTAAGTTGTGCTCATAGAATGAAAAATTATGCATCTGAAGGGCATCCTTGAAGCTTCCCCATGTCATCACATCTTCATCAGGGAACTTGGTGGCTTTGGTGGTTTTCCACCAATCTTTAGCATCCTTTGTCAGATGATGTGCTACATACAGGATCTTTCGGTCCTCAGAGTACTACATCAGCACGAAAGTCTCTTTCATGTATCCACCCATCTTTCGGCTTCAATGAAATCATCACTACCATTGAACTGAGGAGGGAGGAGTTTCAGGAAGCGCTGGATCATATCTTTAGGTTCATGATTCGATTGAGCATGCTAGTTTCCGAGAGCTTGGCTGTTCTAATCTTCACTTTGCACTACTCTTTGCTCATGTGGAGTATGTTCCCAAAGATTTGAATTCTTTCCTTCTTGATAACCTCCTTAGGATTTAACATATATTCTTGTTGATGGCATGGTGACTGTTCGTGATGCTTGCACATGAACTCTATTTACTTTAGAGCTGCTAATAAGCGTCTCTCGTCAAGATACCTTACTATAACACTCTCAAAAGAACACTCCGCCATGTGGCAGAATACCCTTTTGGAGACGCTACGACCTTCTTCTTTGACTTAACATTTGGCCAATTGATTGGTCAATATAATGAACACATAATGCGGGATCTCTATTTAATAGTCTAGATAATATATTTGATTTCATTGTCCAATAAGAAAAAGACATAACTAATAAAAGTTCAGTAAACTTTATTGCAAGACAACTTTGACACAAGTTATACTCCTATCATGTGCAAGCCATCGTATCATGAACATTTGCATCACCAATACTATCATCTATAATTGTTCTCATCACTTGTGATCAAAGGAAGGGGAGATAATTCTCGAATGAGCGATGAAGCTTAATATGTAATGACAATAATCAATAAAGTAAAACATAATGAAGACACTATAAGAAAATATGCTAACTCAATAATTCATCATTATTGACAGTGATTTTACTTCCTCTTTTTCCTTTATTTGTAACTTCTCCTTTATCAGTGACCATCATCCAATCATGGCAGAAATACCATGTTCCTTACTACTTTGTACTCTTTATTCAAGTATCTTTCTTTTTTAGTGTTGCCTGTAGCAAGGACATCAGCTGCACCATATGATGCATAGTATTCAATATGTCATGCCCATTTCATTCTCTTGATGAGACAAGTCCATCAGTGGCAAGAACATCAGTCGCATGAAGATGCATAGTATTCACAATAGTCAATATGTTAATTGCCCAGTCACTACTTAGAACCACCTTATTCTTTTATAATTATCTTGTCCTAAGTTACCTATCATTATAATTAATAGTGATCCTTTACCTGTACATTGAAGGTTTAGGTTACCCCACCGCAGGATGGCTAGCTATGGTATAAAGCACTCATTAGTAATCTCAATTAGGTCATCACTGAGATTCAATCATGACAAGTTTCACAATCAGGATAAAGTCGCAATCATGATAGAATCCTACAATCGGGATAAATTCCACAATCGACGGAACCTTCCTGTTCATGCGCAAATTTAATCACACTCATTAATAATTTTTAATTCTATTCTTAGTTAAGCAGATAGTTTACTTCTTGGTTATCTACAAGAAGCGCTAGAACAATACAATAACTTAGGGCATCATCCAATATGGTCAAACAATCTATACATTAATATCCCATCATTTAATTATCATTCATCAAGTATAAAATGACTCTATCTCGACACAATCTTTTTTTTTTGCATAGTGTTCTAAGATTCACATAACACAATTCATGTTCCTAGCAAAAATGACGCATGTTCAATCAAATCGATTCCAGTTTGCATTAGTCGATTGACGTGACCTGTGTCAAGTTTTGACATCGTCCGTTTCGCATGCTATGTATGTAAATACGCGTCCATTTTTAGGTGAAAAGTTCCGTGTCCGATGTTTGGTTTTATCAGTTAACATGGTCCGTATCGGATGCAACATAGTCCGTGTTAGGGTTAGGGTTTATGTCAATGCCATCTTTGTTTCGAGGGATAGTCTTCCGTCTCTGATGTCGACCGAAGGACATGTCCCATTCTTAGTAACAATGTGGTCCACGTTCCGTTGGCATTGAGTCGTTTGGTGAACCGCAATCGGCATACGCGATCGGTGTTGGGCAACGAACGCGGACTGCGTTAGTTAGAACACAGTCTGTGTTCAATCTCTAGAGTTTCTATGGCATTTGTATTCTTCATCACCATCCTGAAATCAATTTAGGCTTGGTACTTTTTTACGATAGAGTGCAACACATATATTCTCAATATTTCTAAAGTTTCTATATTCAATCACTTATATATGCAATACCTTAAGGTAGATCCTTTAATTACATATCTTGATTATTTTTATCATAACTTATTCTTCCTCGTCATTGTTCATTTTCCTCATTCCTCTCTCGCGATGTGTCTTCCACCTCTTCCTCGGGTTGCCGCTGGTGTTCATCCTCTCCTCCTTATTCAATTCTTTAACATGAACACGAGAAAACAATCTCAAGAAGGAGGAGGGAAATGATCTTACCTCTAGTCTTCAAAAGGGAGAGAAAGAGAGATAGAAAGAGGGAGAGAATAGGACTTCGTGATGGCTGGAAAAATAAATAATAATTTTAAATACTTCGTGTCTTGGAATTTATATAGAATGGTATTAGGAGTTTGGATGAATTTAAATTGAATTTATATTTGAACTCGTCATTTAAATATGTAAGGATTCTGCCATATAACATGGTCCATGTCTCATGAAGACACAATCTATTTTTGCGTTTAGTCGACTTATTATGGCATGCATACAATAGGATCCACATCCAATTTAAACATGATACGTGTTAAACTTTTTTCTAAATAATTTTATTTATTTAAAATCCCTGGGTGTTATAAGTATTCTAAACTTATTGTCATTTTTTTATTTGTATACTCCGACTGTTTTTCCGATTATAAAACGGTGTGTGTGTTTTCTAGTTATCCAAACCGTGTCCCCCCATTAAAACTTTATATTGAAGTACATAATTAAATAATTTTATTATACCCTCACTCTCAGCCTGTACCACGCCACAATGCAAACACGCTCTCTCCTGAAGATAAACATGTTCTTACGCAAACAAGTAACAATAAATGGGCACATGTACACGGTCGGTTGTCTTGGGTAACGCCTCTCATCTCTACTAGTAGCAGTTCACAACATTGATAACTCTCTCTCTCTCTCTCTCTCTCTCTCTCTCTCTCTCTCTCACTACACGAAACGCGTTTTTTTTGCCCTTTATATAAGCTGACCATCAGACTTCAAATTTGTACACCCATCTATCTAATTTGTAGGATCTCGTTAAAGGTCGATGGTAATAGCTAGAGGGTTATAGCTAACCATTTCTTCGTGATCTTGAGCTTTCCTCCTCTTCCTACCCTCAACGTTTCTGTGCCTTCAGGAAGAGAGAGAGAGAGAGAGAGAGAGAGAGAGAGAGAGAGATGAAGAGCTCCGACAGTACATGTACAGGCTCAGGAAGGCTGGAGAGGAAGACGGTGGAGAAGAACAGGAGAATGCACATGAAGAACCTCTGCATGAAGCTGGCCTCACTTATTCCTAAAGATCAGGGCCTCAATTGTTCAAAGGTAAGCATGACATGATACTTTGGATCTGAGCTCGCATCTTCTTTCAACTCATAATAAAGTTTTTTTTATAATTTCTACAATATGAACTCCTATTTTAAATCTCTCCTCCGTGCCTTTGGTGCTATATATAACAAGATTAGATCCAAAATTTGATCTATCTATTCAAGAACTGGTTTCCAGCTGATATCTATACACAATGACACAGGCAGCATAAACGCCATATGCCCTCTACATCTCAAATAAAAAGGGATCAAATTGCCTCTTTATTTTCCTAAAATGAATGTATATTATTTATTAACAATAACGTATGGCCAAGCGACATATTATTAACATAGTGAACATAAAATATATATGATCAAATTTTCCTTAATGAACATTCCATTGTTTTCTGATGGAACTATTAATCCTTAATTTTTCATTAGTTATTTGATATGTTTCTTGCCAGCAATAATACTACTAATTCGCATTAAATTACATAGCAAGATGCACTAAATTGAATAGTAATATAAGATTAATAAACCATTAATCGCTAATTTCAGAAAAAAATATAAGATATATAATGTATCACGTGCCGATTTATCAAGAAAAGTACTTAAGAAAGCAATCTTATCGCAAGTTGTCATGTGGGGATGATTAAAAAAAGGTTTTTCAACTACTATTGGGACAATTGCTCATATTATCAAACTAAGAATATTTGGGTGTTTGACCAAAGGGAAAATTTTCCTTTTTGAGCCGGCCTACAAGTGAACCTAAAAATTCCAGTACATTATATTTTTTGTGTATACGTGGATCCACATCTTTACCCTTTGTTCGGTTTAGGTATCCTCCACGTGCAAAATTTAGAGAGGTCCCTTTTTTTTATCTCATTCATAAGATTATTAACTAAAAGCATATATTAATGTACGTATGCATGATGTCCTTTTAGACCATTCTCGATCTCATTCTCTCTCTCTATATATATTACATTTGAATAAATTATTCATCTTGTTTTCCTTTAAATAACTTATGAAATTGAGTCATTTTTTTCTATTTTTTTGCATGATTTGATAACTAAGGAATTATGTATATGGTATGTGAATTGTCCACCAAATAAACTGTGGAAAAAAAAGGTGTGAATTTTTAATAATCTGCACATCTTTTTTTATCATTGGATGAGTATCAATCTAGTAATTTAAATATTTTTTTGATATCATCTCAAATATTATATGATTAAGACTTTCATGTATCTCTTTATTTTCTTGTTATTTTTTGTAGTAATTTTCATGTTTGAACCTTTGCAAAGTAAAAATAATCCTTTCATTTTTTTCTGATTAAAATAATACTTTTTTGTATTTATATAAAGAGACTTTAACTTTCGTATTGTGAATATAAAAATAACATTTGAAATAATATTTAATGTTTTGAAATTCACGTTCGGAGGTTAAATCTAAATAATTGAAATTGATACTCATTGCTTAAACAATTAAAAGAAAGTAAAAGAACAAGTTAAATAAAAGGTCAGATGGTGTGATGCGTAGGTTATAAATGTAGGTGCATATCTGGGGCAGGTGCCTACTCAAATTTGGCATATTCTCTTTCCTCGAACCTGTTGGAGCAAATTTCTTTCAGAAATTATTATTCGTTCAAAACTAGTCTTCATTATAAGATTCGATCTATCAGAAGCAGCTTATGGACAAGATCTCAAAAATTATTTCTAAAACAAATTATGGACAAGATCTCAAATGAATGTGATGGATCGATTTCATATATTATTTCTAAAAAAAATTCATAAAATACAAAAAGTAAAAAAAAATGATCTGTGTCAAACCTGAACATGTAAGAGACGGGATCACCCTAACCCCTCACCTTAGTCATTTTTGTCTGTAGTATGTATAATAGTAATACACACCCAACACATTAAGAGTGTTCACCGGGTCGGATTAACCCGATGAACTCGAGGATACAAATCGATCCAATTTTAATTGGATCATATCAGTTCGTTAGTCGGATCGAACCCGAACCGACCCGATCATCAACGGATTGAGTACGAATTTCAATTTTTTGAACTCCATCAACTCGATCCGACCCAATGATCCGAACTTTTATATATTTTTATTAAATTTGAACCAATTTATTATTAATTGAAATTTTATATTACTTCAAAATTAAAATATATAAAATATTATACTTTTTATCCTTTAAAATCATTAGAAAGCATTAGAAAAATATGTCTCTTTCTTTTTTAAAATATAATTAATATTAAGTATTAAAAATATATAAAAAAATTAATCAAATAAATAGATGACTCGACCTGATTCAACCCGACCCAATTGAGATTGGGTTGGATCGGATTCGATGACTAATTTGTGATCAACCAGATCCAACTCAACCCGAATAAAATCAATTGGGTTGGATCGAATTTGAGATCGAATTAAGTTAAACTCAATCATTGAATACCCATATAATGCATAAGAGTGATATCTCATGTCCAAATGTCTAGTGTTCTCTAGAAATTCTTGGGACCTTTAATTCTAGAGACCTTGAATGTTACCTATCTTATGTCAAATGTATAGAGTTCTCGGCAAATTCTAGAGGCCTCGAGTGTTACTATTTATAGATCATCCCTTTTTGTGTGGTCCTTTCTACAATATTTACTTTTATTATTATTTCCAGGGGGGCAATTAATATGTTATTAATTGATCAAAACTTTAATACAATCTTTTTTCTGACCCTGTTGGAGGGGGAAGACCCTATATTATACGGGCATCTCTTTTGCTTCTTAAGTACTTATTAATCATATGATTAATATAGGTCTTCTTGGATATCTTGTTCGGGCTCATCATATATTTATTGTGGGCTCAAATGTCGATATGTATGCCTACTTCACCGCATCTACCATGATCATATGATCATAGTTGTCCCTACTGGAATCAAAATGTTTAGTTTGATCGCTATCATGTGGGGAGGTTCAATACAGTTCACTCCCATGTTAAAGATGGCTCATTAGGATAGTTCTAACTAATTTTGACTAGACAGTGCTCTACATGTGGTTGCACATTTTCATTATGTACCTTCTATGGGAGTCATTTTTACTTTATTTGTAAGATTTTACTATTGGGTGGGTAAAATCTTTGGTTGGTCATACCCAAAAAAAATTAGGCCAAATTCATTTTTGAATTGGTTAATCTGCCCCTCTTTCCTATGCCATGAAGTTTTTTCAAGTTAAGGTCTTTGATTTTGAGTCCAAAGATTACTTATATTTTTATTTATATCTCAACTTTTAGGCTTATTTATAATTTGCTCTAGCTCAAATGTTTCCGTTTTATTATTTTCTAATAAATATCATTTGTATCTATTAACTTAAGTTTTATAGTTTCGTAAAAAATCATTTATTAATATTATATTTTTTACATTTATACTTATTAGTTAATAAATAATATGTATTATATTTTTTTTATTTTATCATAAATATTATTTAACACTTTTAGTTTATTCGTATAATGGGTAATGAATATGTATTATCTTACTCAAGGAGCAGCAAGTTAAAAAAAACATTGAATATGCACATATCTCAATGCATAAGCACAATATATGATCAAGTTGTGTCATGTAAAATAGAAGTCATTGTTAATTATTCTATTACAAAATTTGAAATATCTTTAGATATTTATAAACTTTTTCATGTTTATTTTATTTTATTCTTTTAACTAAATGTTGAGCTTTAAATATCATTTATTTCTATCAAATTATATATGCACGTGTATGTTGTATCTACGTATATTACAAAAGAAAATAAACACTTAATACATACTATATTATTTACTAGAGAAAAACTAAAGTGTGGCTTTAAAACGTAATTTAAAAGTGTTAGATTTGAAACCATAAATACAAAAAATCACATTTATTTTATTAATTCTTGAAAATGGCAAACTTGATTTCAATTGTACTATCAATGTAATGTTTTAATATAAAATTTAATATCTAAGAGAAAAAAAAAGCACATCCATTTAAATATGCAATTAATTAAAAAAAATAAAAGTTACACAAGAAAAACATTAAAAAAATGTATCAGAAAAATGAAGTTCCGTCCTGACCCCGAACTCTAACCTTTATGTTTTAATATATTTGTCCCTTTCGATTATCAATTGTCGTATAGCAATTGTTGCACCATCAGGATATGTTGGCCCCATGATAAGTTCAATTGGTTACTAGCTTGATCTTCAGTAGGCACCAGCTCAAACTTCCGAAGCTTAATGTCCTCTACTTTCTTTGAACCAAAAATGAACTTCAAAACCAGGAAGCAGTTAGCACTGATTTTCTCAGCATCATCAAGTACTTCACATACTTCGTCGTAGCCAATTAAGGACCGATCGAGAAGCATATTTAATTATTCTGAATGCTGCAAACTGTATTTACTTAAACTAATCTTTATGTTGCTGCTGCTGCTACAGGATGCATCCACGCAGGTAGACCACTTGGGTCAATCAGCATCCTACATCGTGAAGCTGAAGGATCGAATTGAAATGCTGAAACAGCAGAAGGAGATGATGATGATGAGCATCCACGGCAGGCGCAAGGAGTACACGCCGACCGTAGTTGGCCGCCGCGATGGCCGGGTGGGGCGCATAGACATAGGCGGCGGCTTCTTGATTCAATTGCCGGTGGTGGAAGTGAGACAACAAGACTTGAATCTGGAGGTGGTGCTCATCAGCGAGCTGCATAACTCCTTCAAGCTCCACCAGGTCATCGGCATCATCGAGGAAGAGGGCGCCGAGGTCGTCAACGCGAGCTTTTCGGTTGTCGATGACAAGATCTTCCACACAATACACTCCAAAGTAATTAATCACCCAAGTATTATTTTTTACTCAGAGTCGCAATTAATGCGTACATCTACCAAGTAAATACTGACTAGATTGCAACATATATATGTTATTGATGCATGCAGGTGCTCAACTCCAGAATAGGGTTGGATATTGGGAAGGTGTCCGAGAGACTGGAGGAGTTGATCAGATAAGAGCGCACATATTTGACGTACGTGCGTACCCACATATGCATCACGTTGGCTTAAATATTGTTGCACTTATTTTCTGATAACTAATTGTAGCTAGAGAAGAATGAAGACTAACATCTAGCTGTAGAATATACGTAGCTAGAGAAGAAGGCTATTGTTATCTAGCAAGCTAGCTCCTGATCCTACGTCGTCCGAAATCTTTTTCTTGTTCTTCTCAACATAAGAAGTTGGATTCAGGATGGATGTACCCTTGTATCAGATGATATAACAAAATATTTGTTAAACTTGGCCCTTTTATCAAAATCACTTGTATTAATCTTTCCTGTATATATGCCAAAATATGAGTGAGTGTCTATTTTTATCTATCTATTTATAATGCGTTGACGCATTTGTACATTAGAAATCTTTACTAATTAGGTGAAAAATATTTATACATTATTATCGATACCTAGTACAAACGATATATGTTACACTAGAAATTAATTATCTTGTAACACTAGACAATTTAAGGAAATAAAAAATGATTAATTGTTCAACAAAACAATGTTTATATGGGACACCTGCCGTGTTGCATGCTCCCACATGATTGAGAAGTCCCATGCGGATTGTTCACATCGAACACGAGCCGTATTGTACTTAGTTGTGAGTTCGACTGGGAGATAGATATAATATTTTATTAAATTGGTTCTTGAATAAAGTAAAATAAAGAAAAAATAAATTGAGTTGGACTTGAATTTCACTTGAAAAATCTCTATACATAGAGGTTAAGAGAGGGAAGACCCTCATTATTCCTCTCAAGCCCTAACCATCAAAAAATATTCTTCTCTCTCTCTCTCTCTCTCTCTCTCTCCTTGAAGACTAGAGGAGGATAATCACCCGCCACATCCCAAACAAGAAGAAGAAGATCCACCATGTGGGAAGAAAGTGGAATAAGGAGGAAAGGTTAACGATAATAAAAAATGTAACTAGAGGATCAACCTTAGGGATTGCATATGTATGATTAAATTTAGGATAGATAAATAATAATATGTTCTCTGCATTAAATATCATGTATAAAATATGGTTAAAATAATATAAATGGATCAATTCTCGGGACAGACAAAGACTGTGATAGAATGTAGACTCGTTTCTCTACTGACATGGACCATGTGGCGGCATGATGTCAACCGTGTCGCTCGGACGCGGGTCAGATTCTCGTCGGACGGTAGAAAAAATCGCGGACCATGGACCACAGACCGTGTCCTAAATGGACGTGGGCCATGTTCATCGGATGACACGGCTAGGAAGCGGACCATGTTCGCCGAATGACCTGAGGATGACCAAACACATGTTGGGTCATTGTTTGACATGGATCGTGCCTCACGGAAAGCATTAGAGGTGAACACGGATCGTGTCACACCTTGACATGATCTGTGTTCCTCGGAGCGTTGGTGGCACAGATAGAACCATAAACCTAACACGGTCCGAGTTGAGAACATGGACCGCGTTAGCTAACACCGATAAACAATATAGCAAATGCAAGACATTTTGCCTCTAAAATCGACGCAGAGGCATACATAATATGCAAAACAGATCGTGTCAACCCGATGTCAGCTATGTTAGTATGTGTTATGGCTTAAAGGTTGTTTAATAAAACATAGAATGCATATCGTGTTGATATCCAACAGGGGAGAGTCTTGCTTGTAAAAAAATAGTAGTAATTAAGTGAATTATATTGTAATAATTGTTAAACATTAATGCTTGATTTCTTAAGTTCTTGTGATGCTTTAGGATCTTTGAAAGATAACCTAGAAATGAGTGTACTTCTCTTGATTATCTTTATTGATTAGGTGAAAAATATTTATATATTATTATCAATACCTATTATACACGATATGTGTTACACTAGAAATTAATTATATTGTAACACTAGACAATTTAAGGAAATAAAAAATGATTAATTGTTCAACAAAACAATGTTTATGTGGGACACGTGTCGTGTTGCATGCTCCCACATGATTGAGAAGTTCCATGCGGATTGTTCACATCGAACACGGCCATATTGACCTGAGGATGACCAAACACATGTTGGATCGTTGTTTGATATGGATCGTGTCTCACGAAAAGCATTAGAGGTGAACACATATCGTGTCACACCTTGACATGATCGGTGTTCCTCGGAGCGTTGGTGGCGTAGATAGAACCCTAAACCTAACACGGTCCGAGTTGAGAATATGGACCGCGTTAACTAACACCAATAAACAATATAGAAATCGAATACATTTTGCCTCTAAAACCGACGCAGAGGCATGCATAATGTGCAAAACAGATCGTGTCAACCCGATGTCAGTCATGTTGGTGTGTGTTATGGCTTAAAGGTTGTTTAATAAAACATAGAATGCAGATCGTGTCGATATCCAACATGGGAGAGTCTTGATTGTCAAAAAATAGTAGTAATTAAGTGAATTATATTGTAATAATTGTTAAACCTTAATGCTTGATTTCTTAAGTTCCTGTGATGCTTTAGGATCTTTGAAAGATAACCTAGAAGTGAGTGTACTTCTCAACTAATAATATGATTAAAAACTATTAATGTCTTTTTATTGAATTTATCACATGAAGAGGTGAGCGCCACCAACTACGACATTTATCTCGACTACAAAATTTATCATGATTGTAAGGTTTACCCCGACTCTGGGACTTGGCCTGACTGATTATTGAATCTACTAACTACTTTATGGCCTAGTTAGTCGTGCTTGTGGCGGGACAACCTAAATCTTCTATGTGCTTGTTAAAGGCTCACCTACTGATTGTAATGCTTGATGGACTCAAAACAAAATAATTAGAAAAGAATAATGAGGTCCTAAATGAGACTCTGCTTCATCCATTGATGTCACTAGAAAGGATAATGCTCAAGCAAGAAACTAAAGGTCGTGATCAGATGGTCTAACTGATGTCCTAACTATTCCTAAATTAAAGTCAAAGAATAAAAAGGGAAAAGTGAAATTACTTATTATCATAATAATTCATTGATATCTCCTTATCTTTATCTACATATATGTTTTTTTCTCTATTGATTATTAATGTTACATATTGAGCTTCATCGCTCATAGGAGGATTGTCTCCCTTACTTTTGATCCTGCAAGCGATGAGCACTACTAATAGGTGATGCCACTAGTGATGCAGTTGTTCGTGATCTGGTGGCTTGTACATGATTGGAGTATAGTCTTGAGTTATTTTAGTTCTTCAATAAATATATTGAACTCTTGTAAGTTATGTGTTTTCATTTTGTAATAGAGTATTTTATTTGGCTAGACTTCTATAGAGTTTTATTTTCAAAGTTATTTCTTTTGCATTATGTGTCCATTATGTTGAACAATATGTTGGCCAGATGTTAAGTTAAAAAGAAGGTCGCATTGTATCCAAAGGGGCATTCAGTCACGTGGCAGGATAGTCTTTTGAGGGTGTTACATATCTTAAATGTAATACCTACAACAAATAAAATAAAAAGAAAGAAATTGAAAAGAAGTGGGATCTTAGCCATGTGTAGAGATCTATTATTTTTCGTTTATGCTCTACGAACCCAATAGAGCTTCCGCAATGGCGTGCCGCATCCGGCTTAGACAATCTATTATTTTTGTCGGTTGCTGACTTCTCCTGATATTCGGGTGACGCCCTACATTGAAAGCGATAAGTTTTGACAAAAAATTTAAATTTAATCCAACTATTAAATATGAACTTACCATGTGTCGCAAAGAGAAGACCAAACTTCTTTGAAAATATGCGGTGCAGGCCTGTCCTTTGCTTCCAAAATGTTACCGTCAGTCACAAGTCGTGCATCTCACCGGTAGTTGAATAATACTCCTCTGAGACGATGTGAAGCCACAGTATTGAAGATCTTCCTTATTATAC
>LTAE01001761.1:0-11756 GCA_001647135.1 Pontederia paniculata | reverse complement strand
TGAACTAAACATAATTACACAAGAACTACACATGATTATAATTGAACTAAACATGATTATAAATAAAAAACATATAATCAATGAGGAGGACGCGCGGTCATCCAGATAACGGAGTGGGGAATGAGGAGGGAGGAGGGCGCCGGCCGCCGGAGTGAGGAGGAAAAAGCGGGTGAGGAGGGCGGTGTTTACCGACAACGAGTGGGCGCGGGCGGCAGATGGCAAGGGCGCAGTGCAGGCGGCGATGAGCGGGCGAGCGAGGGCGTGGTCGACGGTGGGCGAGCGAGCGAGGGCGCGGGCGGCGAGGAGGGAGAACGCGGCGTATGAGACACGAACAAAAGAAATTGAGGGGATTGGAATTATTAGGGCACGGGAATTAGCGATAGAAATTCTATCGTCAAATCTGTCGCTATTAACGGCGAAGACTTTTTGTCGTTAAAACTATCGCTAGTTTGTCGCAAATTTTATTTTTTTTTAAAAAATGGCTCAACTTAAATTGTCGCTATCCTGTCGTTATACTGTCGCTCTTAGCGACAGATTAGAGACAAATATTTATGTCGTTAATCGTCTGTCGCTAATCCATCATATTCTTGTAGTGAGACCTCATTGAACCCCCAAACCCACTCAAGATGAGGCACCGTGTGGAGGCGACAAAAGTCTGAGGTCTAATGGAGATGGTGTACGCACACGCTCCATGACCTCGCAAGTCAACATTTCGCAAAGAAGGTCTTCTCCTAGAACGTCCGAGGCCTCGGGGAGGCCGAGAGGCGTCGTTCATTAGGACACTATTTGAGATCATGGGGGTCGAATGTAGTCCTACTCCAAGAGACTAAACTTTTCGAGTGCGATGACAATGCATGGAGTCAAATTGGGGGTACATGACTCGACGGACACATATCTCTTGGGTTCGTCAGTCAGTCATGAGGTTGCATCATTTGATGGTGCACAAATCTTTGCAACGTTGTGGGTTCATGGATGGAAAGGTTCTCCATTTCAATCCATGCTCGACGCCGAGAAGATGGACACCATTACCTTATTTCATGTGTTTATGGCCCACTGACAGCAGGGTTATGGGCCGACCTATGGGAGGAGCTACATAAAGTCTGCTCACACCTCTCGGAGAGTAGATGGCTGATCGGTGATGATTTTAACGTCACTTTAGACATTGATGATCGACCTCTTGCGAGGCGTGGCTGAGACCATGGTGCAGAGGTCGTCAGGGATTTCATAGACTCCCACTAGTTGGTGGACTTCCCTCCCACCAACTGTTGGTTCACATGGAGGAGCACGACATCACCCTTTGCGGGCTCACGACTTGACCACTTCCTTGGATTGTTAGAGCTTGCGGTGGCCCACTAGTTGACGGACGCCCGAGCCATGGAGAGACCATTTTCGAACCACACCCCTCTCATGTGGCGGTCCAATGAGAGTCAATCAACCGGCTCGTATTTTAGATTTGAGCGGTCGTGGCTGCTGGAGGACGGATTCAGGGCACCGGTGGCTGAGCAGTGGACGTCCATCCCACCCTCTGACTTAGCGGTGAGGACCCTAGCCATGCAGCTATTGGCTCTCAAGGACTTCCTCATGTCACATCAGAGACATATACGAGAGGATAGGGAGCGACGTCGAGCAGATGCCCTAGCGACTATTTCACGACTAGACCACGAGGTGGACTCTCGTGACCTCACCTCTAAGGAGATGAGGGAACATAGACATCACCAGACAGTGGTGTAACTGGAGGACAAGGAGGTAGAGATCTAGTGGAGGCAACACTCTCGCCATGTTAGAAGGGTGACACCAACACCAGGTTCTTCCACCTTAAAAGCCCTCACTATATTTTTCACTATCTCTCTTCTCTTGTTTGAAAGTTACCCACCTTGTAAACCTAGCCCAAGCTTGGATCCGAAAATTGAAGCCTTAGCTTCATTTTGCATCTAGAAATCAGTAGTCTGATTTGATCTTTAACATAAAATTGTGTTATTTCTCCTCTATTTACCTTGCTTGCCTTATGTTGTCAATCATCACAATATATTGAGAACTATTACCAAGAATAGACGATTATTTGGTTTAGACCTACACTAGTATGACTAGCTATACAATGGGCTCCATGACCTAAAATAAATAATAGTCTTCAAAAGAACTTGAAATTACCTCCACATTTGGTGTACAATAACTGTAGGGATAATTTTCTCAATTCATTGGGAACCATCCTCTTCATGCAAAAATTCAATCAATTATTAGCATTTCTAAAGTTATTTACGGTTCATCATATGATTCATTTCAAGGTTATGATTATGGATAACAAACATATATGAAATAATTCAATAAATCAATCAATATGGTTAAACAATATGTGCACCAAAAACTATATAAAATAACATCATCTTGTCAAATGTCGAGAGAACATGGCATGCTGAGGAACAACATGGATTGTGTTACCTTCATATTGTGAGAATTTCACTCGGTAAACATGGATTGTTTCAAGGTTAATGTTGTCCATTTTAGGGTTGATAGGGTTTACTTTGAGCCATTTTTTATTGGAGGAACATGACCCACGTTGTGGACGATGCGGTTCATTTCTTCTCTACTCCAACATTGTTTTCATGGAACACGAATTGTGTCAAGGATGATGTGGTTTGTGTTCGGGCCTTCAATTGCTACAAGGTTATAGTCATTGTCTCCATTCCAAAGGTCAATCATGAAAAAAAAACTATCAATTTAAACAAATGAATATAAATCAAAGAAATGAGACAATACTACATGTAAATCCAATCCATTTGTTATTTTATTTGTAGATTTGAATATAGAGAACCTTAGAATTGATCACCCTTACATACCTTGATCATGGTCAAACTATTTTCTTCTTGCTCCTTGTCAGTGATTGTTCTCCTTGCACTTCCTCTGCGTGAACATTCTCCTTCTTCCTTTTGTTGTTTCATGTCCTCATCTACTCCTCTTGATGCAATCCCGAGCATGAAGATGATGATGAGAAAGAGGAAGATTGGACCTTATCTGTCTAACCATAATGCGGGTTATATTCAGATGAGGCTGGAATTAACCAAATTCTAAGTCTGATAAATTTGGGACTCTACATGCCTAACTGCAACACGGCCCAATTTACCCAAACATGGTTCATCTTCGGTATTCTAGGAATATTTTCCCTTGTGATCACAACATGACCAGCGTACATTCGGACACAATCTATGTTAATGCGCCCCTTTTGGTTGTGAAGTCCATCCTTAAAAAAATATGCCTTCAAATTGGTGCTTAAGTTGTAGGTTTATAGAAGAGGTTTGAAAATAGTACCTTGCAATGTATAATCGTTGCAATGTTCTGGATCAGCCCTCACCCTTCATACTCATCTTGGAACCAATTTAGAAAAATATCCTACACTCCACAAGAACTTTAATTACCTTCCCTTATTTTGGAGCAATCTTTTAGGAGTGACCATGTTTTTCGCAATGAAGACACACTCCAAACTTAAGGTGACATTCAATGGAATGAAATTTCTGACAGTGTGGGCAAGGTCATTTGTCTTATGCTCATATGAGGGATCTCTAATACTTGGCAAAAAGTACTATTGCATGATCGGTTGGGAGACTTGAATCATATTAAATTATTTTGTAGGTTATAGCATACTCGGTTAAAGATATTTTTTAGGGAGCTCGACATCACCACCAAGGAAATACCTCGCAAGCGGCAGGTGGAATTGGACTAGAGGAGGAAGAAGAATATTTCCCTATTTCCGATGCTTTCTTTCTACAAGTTGACACTTCTTTTCTTCTTAAATTAGTTACTTGTTATTTGGTTATAACTTGTATTTCTTTATTACTTGTAAAGTAGGAATTACATCAATATTATTATTATTATTATTATTATTATTATTATTATTATTATTATAGTAATAAAGTAGGAATTACATCAATATTATTATTATTATTATTATTATTATTATTATTATTATTATTATTATTATTATTATTATCATCGTTGTTTAGTCCATTTTTCTTTAGTACCGGAAAACTTGACTGCTTGTTTAGTCCATGATCTGATCGTGCAAATCGTAATTTCGGTGATTTTTTTATTTATATTAAATTGGGATGAGAATTATATCAAACTCTCAATCTTCGATTTCAAAAGCATTAGAATTAATCCAACCTTTTACCCCCAGAAATCCTTTGGAAACACCTCACTCCTTTTGACTCAACGCCTTCTCTACAAGCACATAATTATTTATAATTAAAGTCAATTTTAACACTGCTGCCATTCGTTAAATTAAACAAAAATTGACACGTAATATTGTGTGATTTCTTTTTCTAACCAAACTAAAATAACAGATGTCGTATCCTCGGCATTCTCCTTCTAAGGTCATGAGATTTTGCTATTTCAGCAGGGAATAATAATAATAATAATAATAATAATAATAATAATAATAATAATAATAATAATAATAATAATAATAATAATAATAATAATAATAGATTACATCAACTTGTTGAATATATCATTAAAGTTCCATTTACAAAAAAAAAAAAAAACTTGAGTTGGAAACAGCATCCCAACCAAGAAAAAGAAACAAAGTCACAGGCAGGATATATAAACTTGCCCTATGAGACCCAACATAGAACCTAGAGAAGTTAAGTTTCCTACTGTCCTATGTCGCAAAAAATTTGATTTTTCACACCAAGTGCTGTACATGCTTCCATGAGTTTTCAGGCAACGTTGTGCTCAACAGCAGCAAAAACAATTTTCATGCATCATATCCGTGTGGACTGATGATGCTACTATTCAGTATTTAGGCTGAGTCTCCAATTTGCCTGCCTCCGAGTACTCTGCTGAGGTTGGTAAGTAGAGAGCACAAAATGACGACAAAATAATCCAGAATTTAGTAGGCAAACAAAACCCTGCCCAAGAGCACCATATCACCTTTTATGGTCTTACATTCATCTGAGACCAAGTGTACATCTTCTATGTAAAATCATCAAAGACTTGAAGCTGCCTTCTAATCGAGGATTCTGAACTGGCTTTGGCATTCAACATATGTATTGTTTGATTGCAACTAATCCTTGTTAGCCGAGCTACCAGACAATGAAGATTTTCCTTGGTTATTTTTTATCTCAGCACTTTGAAACATTTGATGGAGCAGGTTGTGAATTTGTTTCCTCAAACCAGAAGCCTCCTCGGGTTGGAACCACTTGCTACCAAACTTGAAGCCAAACAAGGAGAAAATGGAGAAGTTAACTACGAGCTATCAAATCTAGGCTTCAATGAAGCTTGAGTTTAATCACCTACCATGTCAAGATCTTTCCTTTTAAGCCTTTCAGGAGCCTCTTCAATAAAGCGTTCCATGAAGTGCAGTACAAATAGGCCACAATCATACTGATTCTTCAGTTGGGGAACCTAGTACAAGACAGTAGATTAATCAAATGGATTTAAGCACTATCATGCATGTCAACATTTTGTTAGAATTTAATATATATTTAATATTTAAATTTATATGGTCAGAATTTATTATATTAATTAAACTATTTATGTGATATTAAGTAGTTTTTATAACTTCTAAATGAATGATTATACTAATTACATAAGTAACTTCCTTGATGGGAGGAAGCCTATAAATACCCCTAAAGGACAAGGTCCCTAGTTCAAGCCAACACTTACAAGTTTCCATCATATTGTGTGACCTATGAATTAGAAGATCTTTGCTATTAACACATTATGTGTTTAGGCTATGGCTAAAGGCTTAAATGCTCATCCTATTTTATTTGCTTCCGCTTTATATTATATGGTTTATGTATGTTTATTCTAACATGTGGTATCAGAGCTTGTATACCTTTGCCTAGCCATATTTCACTTATTAATGTTTTATTTATGCACATGTAGTGCATAGTTGACATTTATATTATGGATTTTTTTTAATCTTCTTAGAAGTATATTCTTTTGCACTTATCAAAATTATGAATTTATCATAGTTTATGATTTTGCAAAATTATTACTTTTTGAAGATATTATCCATATATTGTCAAGTTGTGTGGGATTAAATGTTCATCTTTTTAGAAGCACATTTTTTTGCATTTATCAAAAGTATGAATTTTATCATACTTATATGATTTTGCAAATTTTTTGCTTTTATAAGATGTCATCCCTAAATTATTTAGTTATCATACTTATGACTATTATTTGTTATTGGTCATTTATGATAATTTTTCGTCACTTTTGTTGGATTATGTGATTAATGTGAACTATTTGTTATTAGTCTCATATTGGTTATCGTATTTTAATATATGATCTGAAATAATATTTTTTTATAAGCATATTATTTTGCATTTATTAAAATATGAATTTGTCATATTTGCTTGAGGATGCAAAGTTTTTGCTTTGGAAAATATTTTTGAGACTACGCATTGTTCATTTGATAATCATTACTTTCTTGATCCCGTAAAATATTGATTATGGGAAGAAAGATTATGTTATGACTTTGCACATTATTTTTTCATAACCATATTATTTTGCTCATATTAAATGTATGAATTATTATACTTTTTGATAAGGCAGAATTTTGGTTTTAAAATAATACGAAAATGTTAAGTTCATGCATTAATGTATAGCAAACTTAACACGTATATTTTTAATTTACTTTAAGAGGTATTTTAGTACCTTATGATAGTGGCTTATTATAATTTTTCTATAAGCTATGATTGAGTTGGTTGAGAATTTTTTTTTAACGATTATGAATTTTGTTTTTGGGCTTATATGTAATAAATAATTTTCTGATGCCAAAATAATTGAATTTAATTCTATAATTATTTGGCTTGACTATTTGATAGTCATTATGATTTTTTTCCCAAATAGCAAATATTATTTTAATCTAAGTTAAAACATTATTTACATCATAAATTAATTATTAATTTATGTGATGTATAAGATTTGTATGTTTTAACATATTTCATTATGATGTTATGTGATTTGATATATTTGAATAATTAAAGAGTAGCCACAACATCTTTAATTATATGATTATATAAATCACATTTAGAGTATGACATCAAATTTTAATTAAATATAAAAGATACTTAGCTTTATCCTTCAGCAAAGTTAATTGTGCCTTTATATTTAATTAGGATGGAAGATTACTATTGTTTATTTTTCCATCATAAAAAGTTAAGAGTTATGTCATTTGTATCTTATGACATCAAAATTTTAATTAAACATAAAAGATACATTAACTTTACCCCACAGGGATGTTAATTGTGCTTTTATATTTAATTAGGGTGGAAGATTACTATTATTTATTTCCTCCATCATAAAAGTTATGCTTTTATATTTAGTTAGGGTGGAAGATTATTATTGTTTATTTCTTCCATCATGAAAGTTAAAACGTGAAATTATGATGTATTAAAGTTTTTGCCCACAGGTAAATTTTAATGACACATAATTTCATGTATATAATTTGATATGGAATAATTGTGTGTTAAAATCTTTGCCCACAGGTAGATTTTAATGACACATAGATTCGTATTTTGATATGAATTGCATTGGCAACATATCTTATGTGTATGGAAATTTGATGTGCCTATGTAGGTTGTTGATTCAATTCAATTAGAAATGTATCATATACTATGTGCATGATTTTACAATTTTTGTAAAATATAAAGAAAATGCACATATTTTCCTATTTATATTGTGATTTGTTCATTTGATTTTGTATTATTAATCACCTTATATATCATGAAGTTAGTGGGAGTAAAATCATCATTTTTAAATTGATGATATTTTCACTTTCATTGATATGTTAGTTATTACATGAAGTGAACAATTTTCATGGAAAAAAAAAAATAGTTGTTCACTACCTGTGATACTTATTAAGAAAGGTGAGTTTCAGAAACAAATGATATAGAGAGGAAATAATTTTTTATAAAATATTTTTATACTTGTTATGTTTTATTTTAAGGTGACATCGTATTTTATTGAAGAATTTTATCATTCGATTTTGGGATAGTGAGTTTATCCTTAATCATTAAGGATGTGACAATTTAAGAATACCGTGTTTGCTAAGTATATAAATTTAAGAGTCGAAATAACGTGTTGTCGACATAAAAGTGCTTAGTAATTAAAGGAACACATCAAATGTAAGTGTTCGTATATAGAATGTATCTATGGAACATATCTCGCAGATTCTTTATAGAAAGACATGTCATTATAATTAAAGAATCATAACTCATATGAGATGTTCAATTATGTCACTTATGACTTAAGGTGTTGTATTACAACATGTTTAATGAAATTCTTATTATTGTGTGTTTCTCTTTTATTTGGTATGCATACATTATGAGAATGACACATTTTATTGGAGGACCTAGAATAAGCATTTGGCTTATTCATATAGAATATTAATTATCACATTTGGGACTTTGACAAGAAATTAAAATTATATTGTAATACATGGAAGGTACTACTTATTCGATAAAGGACATACCGCCATGATTCATATAATTTATTTTCTTTTGTGTAAAGTATATATCAGTAGTATATAAAATTAATTATAATAAATGGTCTGACCAAGTGGGAGAATGTTGGAATTTAATATATATTTAATATTTAAATTTATATGGTCAGAATTTATTATATTAATTAAACTATTTATGTGATATTAAGTAGTTCTTATAACTTCTAAATGAATGGTTATACTAACTACATAAGTAACTTCCTTGATGGGAGGAAGCCTATAAATACCCCTAAAGGGCAAGGTCCCTAGTTCAAGCCAACACTTACAAGTTTCCATCACATTGTGTGGCCTATGAATTAGAAGATCTTTGCTATTAACACATTATGTGTTTAGGCTATGGCTAAAGGCTTAAATGCTCATCCTATTTTATTTGCTTCCGCTTTATATTATATGGTTTATGTATGTTTATTATAACACATTTATCATATAATTCCCTCCAAATTTTAACATTTTCCATGTTATGCATATCAACATTTTAAATTTACATGCTTTAAAGTTAACTAATACGTGGACAGGCAATTAAGGAGGGACTGAAGATTTTATTTGTAATCATTATCACTGATGTAAATTTATAATATCACATGAATAAAACAGGATGTCTACAAATGGTAGACATCCTTTTCAGTTTCAAAAAAAAAACATTTTAATTCTCAGCAAAACATAAATTTCCTGCTGGATTAGAAATAAAATCATAGCCCATCAGAAAATATAAATTCAAACAAAATAATTAAAAGAAAGTGGACAAGTATTACAAAATTCAAGGTTCAATATCAGAGGGGCGTGACAAGTATTTCCAGAAAAAAGAAATGGTTTTTTTTGGTAAAATAAGTATGTCGGTTTCCTTTGACAATTAACGACCTGTAAAGACTAAAAGGGATTGAAAATATTTGAAAAGGATTGATCACAATAGAATGTAGTTCTATAGTTTTGCCTATTGGTTTATGGTCCTGTGTATTAGGTACTCCCAGTACCTGTAGCAACTACCAACTCTTATGAAAAATAATTATTACTTTAGCTACTACATGAAATTGAGAAGATGGAAATACCTTACACAAGGCCAAGTCTTATCATGTAGAAAATATCAAATATATTCCAGTGGATACCACCGTATGGAAAAATGTACCTTCACATTCGGAACTTGGTACGAGTAAACATGTTGAAGTTAGTATCAACCAACTGATCCAAATTTCACTTCCCATGACATCCCACTGATCCTCAGTAGTTGTAAACCAAACATGCAGTTACTTCTCTTAAATTTTCATTAAATGACAATATCAAAGCCATTTTATGAAGAGAATGTAATTCGAATTTTTTCCAATAGTGGAAAGGATGACTAGCACTGTGGTAACCCATATAACTTCGATATTAGTTTTAAGGACCAAATAAGGATTTCAACAACGAGAATATGTAAGTCTAACATTAACATGATAAAATTAAGATAAGTACATTGACAAAATTTGAAAGAAGACTAAATATTTGTAACCAGAAAAGAAGGCTTAATATTTCATGCAGCATAGAAGTAAACTAGCAGCTAGTTTGTTTGCAAAATATAAAAGCCTAGGATAACTTGCTAAGGAATCATTTACGTCGATTTTTCTCTTTCCAATTCTTGGTTGAAGGTTCTTCAGTATCTTCTCTGAGAAAGGAGGATCTGAAGAAGGAACACTTTGATTTGCATACCGCCATTCTTCTTTCAAATATCTACAATTTGACAATTACACATTAAATTTGATAGAAGGCTTTAGGCTGAGCATTCATCATAAAGATTGCATATCAATACAATATTGTTATGGCAAGAATACTTATTTATGTTGTGCATAATTAGGTTTGTATCAATCTTACAACCATTGAAGCTAGAAATAACAACTGTGCAAGCAGATTCAAAAAGTAGTAACATATGACAGAACATATTTTTGTTGGTTATGAAACATCATAAACACTTCTAGAAAAGAACATCATAAACAAGTACAAATTTGAATCTGAAGAGAGGACTCGAGCTGATCTAATAGTCCTAACCATACATGACGTAAAACTATTTTTAATCAAATCCTTATGTTTCTTACTGATAATTAAAAAAAAAGGTTAAATTGTCTAACTAATAGGTGTATCTTAATATGTGATACAGCAAACCAAATCAATAACTAAGTGGTTAAACTTGTATCCACTTAAATTTGCAGCAAAGCTTAAATTGTGTCATGTAGTATGCTAGGATATCCATGATTTGCACTTAGCATGTTTCTGTTTTGGTATCATGTTTCAACTAAAGGGCATAGATCATCTTCTATGATAATAAGAGAAAACTGTATATGCTTCCTGTCAAAAGAATGTGCGTTAAAAACTCTCCATTTAGCAAGAGTAGGAGATAGTCATATGTTCACACATCCTCACCCCTGCTTTCATAGAGAAGTTCTATTTCAGGTATAAGCCCTGTAACCTCTAGGTACCAAAGAAACAACTTATATCTGCTGCAGCAAAGCTCACACACATAACTCGCGCTGGCAGAATGGAACCTCTAGCACCAAATCACAACCATTATTTTAACACATAACAAAAAAACGAACTGGAAAAACTATTGAATCACAATTGGTTAAGGCACTTATATACATAAACCACAAGACATTGGATTAAAGAATCAATATTAGCATAATCAGAACTTTCAGACAACCAACCTCTCAACAACGTCAAGAATGGTAGAACTAGCATGCATGCCCAACGAATCCAAATGAAGCACAATTGGGCCAGATTCCTCTTCCTTTGTTGGTATACCAATAATAACCAAGCTCCAGTGCAAGCTGATCAACGGAACATGATTAATCAGAGCAAGAAGGAATTTTAAGTCTTTAGTTCTATCAAACGTTGATCCATCAATATTAGCATCAGAATAAGATAAGAATATACCTCTGCGTCAAGATTGTTAGACTTGTAAACTCTAAGAATTAAGAGTCTAACCAGGTAAAACAAATCAAATTAGTGGAAACTCGCATAAGACAAAATTATTGTTTCTAGTGGTAAAATTGTTAATAAAATCAGACATGTATAAACTCAGCACAAACTTGTTTAAGGTTCTTGAACAAATAAAAAACTAAAGTGTAATATATTATTCTTAAATAGCTAAGTGATAAAGAATAATGAAATGAATTGAAAGTTCTTAAGTTTTTTTTTTTTTGAGATGGAAAAGGATGTCTACCATTTTTGTAAACATCCATCTTTTATTATTGAAAATTTATATTACAAAACTTATAGTGGATAAAAG
>LTAE01001760.1:0-50993 GCA_001647135.1 Pontederia paniculata | reverse complement strand
ATTATTGACAATTGAAAGATAAGAAATTGTTCCTATTGATATATTGAAAATTGCTATTGGATATTGATATTGAAAGGTAAAGCTAAAGGCCAAAGGTAAATGACGACCCTATTGAGATATTGTTAATTGTTATAGCTTATTGTCAACAAATGTTTTCTTTACATATTGATTTTCTTATTTATGATCATTTACATACTGAGTGTCAAAACTCACGGGAGGTTCATCTCCCCTACGAATTTAATTTTGTAGGCAAATATGTTCATATAGATGGTGATGGCGGAGCGATAGCGTGATGGTGTTCGTGATGGATGGCTTGCACATGGCATAAGTCCTGGTCATAGATTGAGGACTGGCTTCCGCATTGACATGTACTTAGTATTGACCAGTGGATTGGTCAAATGAAAGTCACTGATATATGACGGTAGTGTCTCCAAAGTCAAGATTTTTGCCAGGTGACAAAGTCTGATTTTAGGGGCGTTACAGATCATAACCGGGTTGGGCCGAAAATGAAATTATCCCGGACCCGAATTTAATCGGAAAAGATATAATTAGTCTCATTTTTATCCGATTAAAATCGGCGTCAGATCCGGAACGTCCTGATTTGAATCAAAAACTAGATCGAAAAGTCTCGATTATTTTAAAATTTACACAAAAAATGTTACACTCGATGAAATATTCAACGTATAATTCTTTATTATAAATTTAATAGGCGAAAAAAAGCTAACATTGATAAATCAAATATTTTCATCAAATCTTTTTTAACAAGATGCATGCAAGACCTTATGCAAAAAAATATAACCGAACATTCAATATTGTAGCAAAATATAACACTTTTAACATTGTACCTTTATCACAAATTATTAAATCATGTATAAAACTCACTATGCAATGACAACACTTATTAATCTAAATGTCAAATCTTCAGCAAAGTTTAACACATCATTCAAATATTAAATTGTCTCCAAAAAAATAAATTTAGTCTTTATTTGCAAAAGATTTATTTAGAGTTTTATTTTTTTAGGAAAAAGTCACAGCATGAGGTATATATATACAAAATAAAATATAAAAAGTAAGAAATAAAGTGGGACCTCGATATATGAATAAAATTATATTGATATAATTATAAAATAAAATTATAAATAAATAAGATTTATAAAATATCATAATATGCATATATCTATTTACCCTAACCCTCCACGAGGACCTCGATTCCCCAAGGTTTAACAAAAAAATATTTTTAAAAAAGAAAATATACAAATAAAATTATAAATAAATAATACTTATAAAACTATCATAATATAAGTATATCTATTTAAATATTATAATATGTATTTAAGAATAAATACTACTTAAATAGTATTATATTGATATAATTAATTTTAAAATATGTTAATAAGTATATAAATGTGTGTGGGTCAGGGATCCGCGGAGCGGGGAAATATTTTTCGCCCCGTTCCCCAAATTGGGATTTGGGGGGACTATGCCCCCACATCGTCACCGTTGGAAAAAAATTATCAAAGTTGAGGCCAGAATCGGGATTCTGATCTCCAAACTTCGAAAAGAATTTTCATCCCTACGCATAGTCCCCCACACTCTAATTCGGAGATCGGGATGGAAAATATTACCCCCACCCCGCGGATCTCCGATCCCTCACATATTATACTTTTTAAAATATTTTAAGATTAATTATATTAAAATAATATTATTTAAGTAGTATTTATTCTTAAACATATATTATAGTATTTAAATACAAATATGTATATTATGATATTTTTATAACGCATTATATTGATATAATTAAATGATATCTTTTATGGTATCTTAAACATATATTATGGTATCTTTTCCTTTTTAATTTTTTTTGTTAAACTTCGGAGAATCGAGTCCCCGAGGAGGTTCGAGAATCTGCAGGGATGGAGGGCGTGAAATTTAATTTTCCTGCCCCAAGGATTCAAGAGGGGTAGATCGACATAGTTGGAGGTGGGGAACATATTTCTCGCCTCGAACTGGATTGGGTGCCATCCCTAACTGCACCCATCAACCTTCGGACTAACTTGGAGACCAATATAAAGTTAAATTGGTTCGAGTCACAAGATTCATCGGATAAATATAACCTATTGAATACTCCTAACTTTAGACATTCAACCGATGCTTCAACCCTTCCCTCCTATAAAAAAACTTCAGAAAAACAAGCACAATTTTCAGAAAAAGAAATAAAATAAAAATGCAAAAAGGATAAGATAAAATATCATTGGTCAAAATTACTCTTCATATTTTCCTAATAATAGAAAAGTAGATTAGTTTAATATAATGTGAGCTAAATAGAAATAAAATGACAGATAGATTTAACTGTTTGATCATATTTTAATATAATTATATTACATTGAAGTACGTTTAAGATGTTCATTATTATTGTAACCAAATATCAATGTTTAAAATGTTGATTTAATTTTTTTTAAAACCCATTACAGAAAAAACTTAGCTTCATCGTGCCCTTTCGAAACTATTGGCCTCTCTCTCACATCACCTTGGAAGTTGTAACGTCATCTCTTTTTCAATAACATATGTATAGGAAAAAAACATAAGGATCATGAGTTTATTTTTACCCCAAAAATTATAGTATTTGGTGTCATTTCTTTTATGATGTGTGTTTGGAAAGGTATTTTGCCCTCACTTTAGCCAAATTAATAGTCAACAACTAAGCATTTTTTTTTTTGAAAGGAGACTTTAACTATTAATTAAATGGTCATTAAGGTCCTGATCATATTGTTGAGGAGTCCATGAGGTGGATTATCCTCCCAAAATTGATCAAAAGAAGTTGAACGACCCAATCAAGCCAAAAAATTTGCAGCACCATTTAACTGCCTACATACATGTTTTGCATTAAAAATATCAATTTGATTACAAACAGACCATACGTCGAACATAATATTGTGAATTCTCCGAGGGCAATTAGTTTCTTTGTGTAGAATTTGGATGAGTAAGATTGCAATTGCTTTCAATGAGTATCTTCAATTGAATCCCATTTCACCATTTGAACACATTTAAAAATTCCTCCTCGTAGTCCCCACGCCTCTACTTTCAGCGCCGAAGAGAATACCTAATTAAGGCTCCTGTAGCAAGTAATGTTCCTTTAGTCGATCTAAGAAGGTATCATGCACCTCTCCGCTCAAGGGGTCTAGTATAAGACCCGACGGAATTAAGTTTTACCCATTCCGGAGGGGGAGGCTCCCACCTTGACCAAAAAGGGCTTTTGGTAAGACGTCCATCAGGACCGTGTTTGACAGCATCAACATGTTCCCTAAAGAAAGTCAGTGCTCTCTCCCATAAGACTTTGACAAGCAAGTGATTAGAATGGAAATGGATATCATTCCTAAGGTTCCAAAGTCCCAAAATCATAAAGAAAAATACTTTGAAAATGAAGTTTGGAGTCTTTTTCAAGATCTAAACCTTCTGGTATCCAATTACCATTCACCCATGTATCTTGATAAGAAAAGATGTAATTTAGTTCTGTTTGAAATAAAGTCCATAACTGCATGCTGACAGAACACTCAAAGAAGAGATGATATTGAGTTTCCGGGTAAAGGCCACATAGTGTGCAAGTAGGGTTAATAGAAGGGTCATATCTTGATACAACAGCTTTGGTAGGAAGTTTACCATGAGCCAGTTTCTATAAAAAATTTGTGAATCTTGGGTGGTACAAGAATTTTCCATAACATCTTCCATCCTTGCCAAGAACCAAAGCTATGGAGAGTAGCTGACACATTAAGGAATCAGTATAGCGCCTTTACATTTGCCATACCGAGGGTACCATTCACCCACACCCACTGATAATCACTTGGACATGCATGAATATGTATATTCAGGATATATGAAATTAACTAGTCACCAAATAAATCATGCAACATGGTTAGGTTCCAAGTATTATTAACCATCAAATCATGTACATATAAAAAGAAATCAGTGAGAACCTTCACATAAGTAGGTTTAAGAGCTAGAGGGATACAAAAGATCCATGGATCATACCAAACCTTTGTGCTTTGACCACTGCCATTTGTTTTTTAACCTAATTTGACAGCTTCCATGGTGTTCAAAATAATCTTCCAACTCCAACCAGTGTTTCTATATGAATTGGAACAGGACCAAGCATGTATGGTATTGCTTGTTACCAGCTGCACCCATAGGTCATATTTCCCACTCAGCACATCCAACACTCTTTTGGCTAGTAAGGAGGTCCTAAGTTGATTGTAGTTTTTAATACCCAACCCTCCTAGATGAGCGCCTGCCTTTGATCATTAATGACCATAAAAAGAATCTTGAGTGTTTTTCTAGAGATTTTATAATCCCACTGGATAAGTAAATGGAACTCATGGAATAATTTGGGATAGTATCCAGGACTGATTTAATTAATATTGTTTTCCCTGTTTGGGTAAGTGTTTTCATTTTCCAACCATTTAATTTGCTTTGAATTTGTTGGACAGAAAGTCTTGTTGTTTTGCTATCAGATATTTGTATGAGATGGGCGCCCCTAGGTAGGTAAATAAGAAATGTTGACATATTTAAGATTTTTTTTATTTTATTTTTTCTATGGCAGTTGAATTTTGGAGGCAGATAAATAGGAGATTTGGAGGGATTGATTGTTTTTTATTTGTCGAATTTTCACACACTTTGAGAATTTCTTTTAATTTTTTGAAATTTGGAACAGTAGCTGCCACACTAATTAATATGTCATCAGCAAATAACAAATGTCAGAGTGAGAAGTTGTTAGAGCAGAAAGGTTTAATGGTTCTCTTGACCACAACTTGATTAATAAGAGCTGAGAATACTTGTGAGACTAAGATGAATAAGTAAGAAGAAATTGGATCACCTTGCTTTATGCCTTTATAACTTTTGAAGGGTTGTGATAATCTACCATTAATGCAACATTTGAAAATGGGTGAAATGATGCAGATTTTGACCCACTCAATAAACTTGTTTGGAAAATTCATAAGGTAAGCACAATGATGATTGCATGCCAAGGTATTCTTTCAAAAGTCTTTTCCATATCAATTTTTAATAACATATATTTGGTGCTACCAGATTTCACAGAATGTGCTATTTCTTGTGCCATTAAGATATTATTTTGTATGGATATGTTGGCCACACAGGCAGATTGTGCTGGATCAATCAATAGATGCAAGATTTGTTTTAATATATTGGCTAATTTTTTTGCAAGTACCCTATATAGTATATTGCATCCTGCAATGGGTCTATATTCCTTAACAAATTTTGGCTGTATTTTTTTAGGGATGAACACTAATGATGTATCTGCCCAGCTGAAAGATAAGTATCCAATCACAAAAGATGACATGATATTTGAAGTAACTCTAGATCCTACAATGTCTCAATATTTTTTATGAAATTCAAGTGTAAAGCCATCATGTCCTCGTGCTTTTCTTGGAGGCATATTCCACAAGCATTGTTTCACTTCTTGGTCAGTGACAGATTTGATGAGAGTATCATGCCAACTATGATCAAGTGTAGGCATGGTGGGCTAGTTATGATGTGCATGCAGTGGGAGACTATCAGATTGCCAAAGACTTTTGTAGTGTGATACAAATAGTTCCTTGATATGTTCTTCATTTTTAATTGTGTTTCCTGCATTGTCTATAATGGTTGTGATCATGTTTCTTCTATGTCTAATCAAGGTGCTAAGATGAAAGAATTGTATGTTCTTATCTCCTTCCTTAAGTCAATTGACTCTAGATTTACTCCACCACTTGAGACTAATATGTCTAAGGAGGGTTGCATAAAGATTATAGTATGATTTGAGTTTCCCAAGTTCATTATCATTTAGGCTATGATTTCCATCCTTTAGTTCCAATTGTTGTATATCCTGCTTGATTTGGTTGGCTCTATTCTCTAATTTACTAAGACCTTTGTGATTCCAAATGGATGTTTCTCCCCTTATTTTATTTAATGTGTGATGTATAGGTGTTTGGTGATTCATTCTAGTCATTTTTTCCCATTCTTTCTGGACAATTTGTCTTGGTTCAAGGTACTTAAACCAAAAGTGTTCATATTTGAACGAAATTGAGTGATCTCTAGAATTTTGATTAGTCTCAAATAGTAGTGGAGCGTGGTTTGAAGTTGCTCTGATTAGCGATTTTAGAGAGAGCTTAGGAAATTTAATGATCCAAGTATTATTTATTAAGAATCTGGCTAGTCAACACATGATCCTAGCTAGAACCTTGAGGTTGTTACACCAAGTGTAAGGGGAACTAGAAGGAAAGATATCTATGAGTCCATGGTGAAAAATCAAATTTTGCAGTACTCTTGAGGATTTTGTTTCCCTATATGGAGAGCCTCCTTTTTTCATCCTTAAGATCTAAAATGTTATTAAAATCGCCCAAAAGGGCCCATGGAATGTCATCCATATTGATACTATTTACTTCTAGCCAAACGTTTAGACGCTGAAGAGGTTCAACACTAGCATAAACAACAGAGAGAAGAAAGGAGAAGTTCTCAAGAGATATTATTGCATGCAGGATTTGCGATGAAGAGTGGATCGACGTTACCTGTATTTGGTGCTTCCAGGCAAAAATAATACCTCCAGAAGAACTCGTTCTGTCACAACTCTGGTTCAAACCTTGGTTTGATCCGTAAGCCGCGACTTATTACGATCGATCAAATACAATATAGCGGAAGCATGTCATAATTTATTTGATATATCACATGTTATTATCACAATGTATCCATAATACATGCAATATATATATATATATATATATATATATATATATATATTGATCTCAGAGCAAATTCACACTATTTCATATTTGTACATTATATGACATTTTTTTACATATAACATCCTTATACAAAAACTATACATCATGAGGAGACATACATACTCACAAAATGACCAAAATAGAGGCCTAAGTTTCAATCCCTATAGAGGATCTCCAAGCACGGCCACAACACTGATCTACTAATCCGAAAAATGTTGAAAACCACATTATGAGCAAACCACAACTTAGTAAGTACAAAATTACCATCTACTCATTTCGAACAACCCATATAAACATATATCATATCAAATATCATATGTATCATTTCATAAGATAAACTGAAACATGTATCAACATCAACGTATCACATCTCCATAGAATATCATATAACATGTAATGCACTTATGCAATCATGTATGCAACATATCATATCACAATCATATCATATATTCATATCATATTAAGTAGCATGCTATGTACTTGTGCAATAATGTATGCAACATGTCATATCACAAACTGGTCAGAGGTATCATATCACCTCTTAGGGTATCATATCATCCCTGTCGAGGAAATATATTATCCTTTAGGATATCATATCATCCCTTTCAGAGAATTTCATATCGTCCCTGCAGAAAATATATCATCCCGGTAGAGGAAATATAAATGCATGAATAAAATGCAAATGCATGGTCCTATCACATGTCTATATAATCATAAAACATATCATATGTGATAATATTAGCGATTCATTCATTTGATGAATTCATATACAACTTTTCTCAAAGCACTTGCAATCCATATAGTAATACAATTGCATCACTAAGGATTTCATTTCATGGACTTCACACTTCACAACATCAATTTGGTATCAATTTTGTACTTGGCAGATTGAGTGAAGTTAGTTATGAAATTCATAACAACTAGGAAACACAACATATTTAGATACTAAAAATTTTACCAAAAACTAGACCCTTATAAGTGTAATCTATGTAAATATCTTCTTCTAAATTAATCTGTAATGATTATAGAAAATTCAACTAAATAACATTGTTCTGGTACATCTTTATGTTCTGGCAGACTGAGTGAAAATTCATAACTCATGCAATACCTACTAAAATCAAACCATTTCAATTTTAAATGAAACTATACTTCTAGATTATGAAATTATATAAAAATAAAAGTGTTAGCTTATCTAGGGAGGTCTCAGAAAATTCATAGATTTTCCTATGTTATATTTTATCTCAGAGTCCTGACAGATTGTGTGATGTACAATGTACAAATTATAACATGTGATTTACATAGCTTATTATTGTAATTCCAAGGATCTGAGAGTATACTTCCATTAGTATGTGATATAAAATTACCATGAGCTCGTTATATGAATATTATTTATTGTATAATTTACAATTAAAACCAACCATTTCAGAAAACAGTAAGTGCAGGTGCTAATCATTTACTCATAACTTCTAATATACAATTCAGAATTATTCAATTCCAAAGCCTATGGAAAGTAGACTCCAAGGGTATATAACAAGAGAAGTTTTATAATTTTTGAAGGAGATAAAATTATCAAACAATCTATATAAAGTTTCAACAATGGTTTGGCTTCAGCTAGGGGTGTGTTGTACTCATAGAAATGTTAACTTTGATCTCTTCCATAATTAGTGAAAATTAGTTGAACATGAGAGTAATCATGACAAGAGAAACCCTAGGTTACCCGAAATTTGGAAAGGAAATTCATAGAAGAGGAGTTAACTACTTACCTTATGGCAAGAACTCTAAAAACTTCACTTGGTTTGATGTTTACTTCAATAGTATAGGTGTTCTTCTTCCTCTAGAATTCGTTTTTGGGAGGTGTTAGATAAGTAACCAGGTGAAAAATAGATGGAACTTATCATTTATCTTCTAAAGTTACCGGCTTAAGGTCGGCCTAAGGATATTTTGAGTTAAGGCAATGACATTGAGTATTATTTACATGTAATGCCATTTAAGTAAATGGCTTGACATTTTTCTATATTTATTTATTCATTCATTTACTTAAGACATTATATGTAAAAAAGAAATTACCTCCCATTTAGATTCAAAGAAAATATTTATAAAAATAAATTTCAAAGAAATCAAAATCTAAATTTTGGTCTGAATAACAAAATCGATAGTTTTACAGATTTTTCATTTTTGTCCTTTCATTTTACTTAACTAAAACTCTTTCTAAAATTTATTAAAAATCATATTTAGTACAATTTATCATATAGAAACAATTATCGGGACTTTAATTTTCTAAATTTTAAACTTTTCAAAAATCAAAATTTCATGCCTTAATCGAATTTCGCTAATTTTCAGCATATGAGAATTGAAACTACAATACACACTTTAACACATATATCATAATAGATATTTAGCACATAAATACACAATTAACATTTATAATCTCATATGAATTATATCATGGATATCACATGTTCCCTCTTGTAAGATGCATGTCCATTCCTTGCCCAGACGTTTTATAACTTGCAGAGATTTGTCGCACATCGTGTGTGCTTTTATCAAAGCAATAATTTCAAGAGAAGATGTCTGAATGATTTTGGTGAGGTGATTGCGGACCTTGCTTCTATATGTCCCCCTACAATTCAAGTTTTTCGCCAAGTTCCTGTTGGCGATCTGAGCCTTCACTAGATGAGACATCCATCAAATATTGGAGCTCATCATATGAGATATGGGAATGAGACAAGTTCATCTTACCTTTTTTTGCCTTTACGGAGGAATGAGATAAGTTCATCTTAACTTTTTTGCCTTTACGAATTTCTTCCTTGTTAGCAATGTAGGTGGAGGGGGGGGGGGTCGACGAGGGATCTTTCTGTTTCTATTGCTATCCATATGTGATAGTGGAAGAAGCTCTGTGTCGATTTCTTCCTTCTTTGAGTCCTTCGTATTTGTTTCCTCTCTTCTGTTCACCGTGGATGACCTGTCCATGACCTCAGCAATGAGCTTTTCATTAGGCTGATTTACAGTAAGGTCTTGTGTATGTTTCCTGGATTCCTGCAAAAAGGAGAAAGTTGATGTGTTTTTTGCAACGAGGTTGGGGATGAGGGTTTCAAGGTCACATGACGGTAAGGTGATGAAGGAGTTGCGGGATGCATTGCACATGTCCCTGTGTCACGTGCTTTAGTAAAGGTGAAGGAGATGGATCACATGTTGGGTTTTTGAGAAAGGGGGAGACACATGGGTGAGAGGGCATGATGTAGCCGTTTTGAGTCTTCGATATTGTTACATCCTCTTGATTAGGATCTGACGGTTGATCTGTAGTAAAATAAAAAAAATACTATTAACAATTTGGACTCCCAATATATAGGCACACATTGCTATCGGAGTCCACCCCACCCGCGTCATTTACCACCGGCCCATTGATGGTCATCATGATCATAATAGCCTATTGATAACTCCAACAGTCATCATCATAATGACCAGAACGATCATATTCCAACATCACCCACTTGACCGATATGGTCATGTACTTTCGCTACTCCCACTATCCGTGTAGTGCGAGCACAAACTTAATACTCCCACTGTCCGTGTAGTATTAACTGGAGATGTTACATTGAAGTTCACTTTTCCATGAATATTCACATTGACTCAATTGATCCTGAGTCCCATCAAACCAACATGTTTGATGAATATATCAATTGAAATTCCTTTTTCAAGAGAATTAACCAACATATCACTTGTAGGTATCTAGGTTATTGTCACTTCTTTTTTTTACTATGTCTTTAATATAGTGATACTCTATCTCAATATATTTACCTTTTGAACTATTGGCTCCATTGTCAATCAAGCTTATCGTAGCTTGATTGTCACAGTACATCTGAATTGGTCCTTTGACCAGATCAAGCCTAGTTCTAAAAGAAAACGTCTGAGCCAGACTCCATGGGTGGCTGCTGTACTGGAGGCAATGTACTTAGCCTCCTGTGTGTGTCTAGTCACACATCTTTATTTCTTGCTACTCCAAGAAACGACTGCTCCATGTAGTATGAATAAGTGACTTGATGTAGATTTCGATCATCTATATCCCCACCGAAATCCGCATCTGAACCTACAACTTCAAGTATATCTGCTTGATATGTCAATATCAAATGTATGGTACCTTTTAGATATCGAAGTATCTTCTTTATTGCCTCCCAGTGGACCTTTCTAGGATTACTTTAAAATTTACTTACTAGGCTTACAACACCTACCTACTGCCTATGAATAGGATTCTTCTAAGGGTTTTTGCCCTATATTGAGACATTGACTTTTACCAAGTCTTTTCTCAATCACAAGTGGTGTAGGTGCTGGACTGTAATTTTACATCTCAAACCTCTTCAATATCTTATTTATATATTGTTCTTGCCTCAAGCTCAATGTCCTTGAGCTTCTATCATGTATACTTTGAATCCCAAGTACATAGGATGTGTCTCTCATATCTTTCCTTTCAAATTCCTTGCTTAACTTAATTTTCACTTCATCGAGCATCGTGACATCTAAGATATCATCCACATATAGTGCTAATATAACAAAATTGGTCTGATTGTTCTTGATGTACACACAATGATCCAATTTGTTCAATTTGAACCCAAATTGTACTATCGTCCTATCACCTATGGAACTTCAAGTATCATTGACGAGGTGACTGTTTTATGCCATTAAGCGACTTTCTCAATTTATACACCTTGTTCTCCTGACCTGATGTCTCAAAACCTTCAGGTTGTCGCATATATATGTCTTCACTCAATTCTCCATTGAGAAAAGTAGTCTTGACATCTATTTAGAATAATTCCAAATCCATATATGCAACTATTGCTAAGATCGTCCTAATTGACGCAAACTTAGCCACCGGAGAATAGGTTCCTGAAAGTCTATATCGGCTTGATGAATATAACTCTTGGCAACCAAAAATTGCTTTGTGCTTTACAAGTGTACCATCTGATCGATACTTTTGCTTGAAAACTCATTTACACCATATGGATTGCTTGCCTACCGGCAAATCACATAGTACCCATACTCCATTTCGATTAATTGAGTCCATTTCATCTTTCATGGCGGTCATCCATGATTCTGACTCAGATAAAATCATCGCTTCTTTATACGTAATAGGATCTGTACAATCATTTGTATCAACATCGACGAAGTAACACGAAGACTCGCACTAGTACAGAACATAGTCATCCAAGTGTGCGGGTGTCGTCCGGGGCCTCTTGGTGCCGATTATACTTGTGGAAATAATGGGTTCCTCCACATCCTCTAAAGATATTTCATTATCTTGTATAGCCCTATCTTCCACATCTGGACTCCTGCCCAATCCATCTTCTTTAAAGTCGTGACTATCGTTGATAATAGTTAAAAGCTCAGTGTCTTGACCATGTTTTCATTCTCAAGAAAAGTTGCATCTCGACTCTCTATAAGACATTTCTCTTCGTGGAAGAACCTATACCCTTTGGACATTTCACTGTACCCGACAAACCTGCACATGATCGTCCTGAAGTCCAGCTTGTCCCTGAGCTTACTTGGAACCAATACATGCGCTCTACATCCCCATTCACCGATGGGAAGTGCAGTCGCCGCGAGGTCCTGGCGCTCCGATGTCCCGCAATGTCCTGGTCTTGGATGATTAAAGATGCAAGCGCCTTTAGTGGAGTATCCATCTTGAAATTCCTAGGTGGAGTATTCATCAGTAACAAGGTCGTGGCGGGGAGGAAAGATCGGCGGCTATCAACTAAGTTGTCCAAACCAGGGAGGAGGAAAATAGGCATGGCTAGATATTTTTCATCGGCGGCTCTGATACCAATGTAGTAAAATAAAAAATGCTATTAACAATTTGGGGCTCCCAACCGATAGCTCAATAGCTCCAACTTGGAGCTATATACATACATATATATATGAGGTTAAGTAAGGTGCAGCCAAGATTTCTTGGCTGCACCTTGCAGCCTCACCCATAAAAGTGTGGGTCCCACCTCACTTTTAAAATATGGAGTCACATCACTTTAAAAAGTGAGGTGGGACCCACACTTTATGTGTGAGGCTACACCTTGCAGCCAAAATGTTTTGGCTGCATATTACTTAAACTATATATATATATATATATATATATATNGTCACATCACTTTAAAAAGTGAGGTGGGACCCACACTTTATGTGTGAGGCTACACCTTGCAGCCAAAATGTTTTGGCTGCATATTACTTAAACTATATATATATATATATATATATATATTTATATTTATATTTATATATTTATATTTATATATATATGCGCACATTACTATCGGAGTCCACCCCCACCCGTGCCATTTATCACCCATTAATGGTCATCATGATCATAATAGCCTATTGATAACTCCAACAGTCATCGTCATAATGACCATAACGGTCATATTTCAACATGATCACAATTCTAGGAAGCTTGGGCACCAAAGACATTGGATTCGATGATCGAATTTGGTTTACCTTGGTGAACTGAGTTTTGGACCGGTGTCCTTTCCTGGCGACGACCCGGTCGAGAGGCCTCCCATCGCCGACCCTAGAAGGGGGCATCAGTGGCCTCTCGCCGGTTACCATGGCCTAGGATCGGATCCCGGTGTCGCCATGAAGGGTAAGATCTCATCCAAGTTCCATAGAGGGGTTTAGTACTTTCAATATGATCCTACAACTCACAAGACTTGTTAGAAAGGAGTGGACATGATATGAGATGTCCCACAATACCACAGATGTTTGTATCACCTTTTCACTTTTACTAAGGATTGTTTTTTTTGTTCAAAAGTTCATTCTTTTTCCATAAAAGTAGTATTAATTATAAATTCATACCTTTGAATGAAAAAGTATACTTACTTATGGTTCTAACACAAGTAAAGATAAGTACAAAACATAAGTGCAAAGTTTACATATGAAAACTAATAATATAATTAGAGTTTACAAATAAAATTACGGCGCAACTAGACCCGATCTTACTATAAAATATATTTTGTACAATTGTACCATAATGATTAGAAACTTAGACGTATTAATCATGATTGATTTGATTTAAAATAATATTATTAAATATGAACATTTATTTAATGGAAGTACTTTCTGAAATTCTACTTTAAACTACTTAAGAAGTATATGGATACATATTTATTGGTTATATTTGTTATATGTGACTAAATTTTACATATTCTTAAAAAAATTGCGTTTATTAAAATTTGAATTTATTATGTGTATGATTATACAAAATTTTTGCTTTTGAAAGATATAATCCATAAGGTGGATCACTAATGATCCCTAAGGGGCCATTTGGATTGAGATTAAAATTTAGAGAATATGTACCAAGATTATACCACATTAGGTTTATAGGTGAACTTATTTCAAAAGTTTGGATTAGATAAGTGTTGGGATTAAAGTAAAAGAAAATTAATAAAATATAATATCAAAAAATAAGTGATGTTAAGATAATTTTAATTATATTTACTAATGCACATATTTTTGAGTAATAAATATAAATTTTATTTCACTACATTTATAATAACACATAATTAATTATTAATTATAAGAATATAGTAATTAATCATTGTTCATAATTTATTAATTAATTGATAATATTATATAGTATGGCATTTTGCGTACACCATTAATTTATAAGCTTAAATAAATATTTAATTACACAAAATAATTAATTAACAACCATTACGTTAATATAGTATTATAATTAAAAAATAAAAATAAAGTTAAAAGAGAGAAAGTTAACAATTCTTGGGGTCCTTAGGAATAGATTTAATTCATTTTAATGGATTAAAAGTAATGATTTCACATTTTTCGAGGCGATTTTTAAAAATCGAGACTTTGATCAATTTATTCCTAATACTATGTGTGTTTGAAAAATTTTGAAGAATAACTTCAAATTCTTCCACTTAATCTTAATCCAAACGGCACCTAAGATCCTCCCTCGGGAGTTAGATGGGCTTGGGAATCCCATTGAGATTACATCTCTCACATATTTATATCGTCTTGGATTTTGGACTACTACATCAATAGTAGAACCTCAAATTTTAACGAAATAAAATTCTAACTAAATAAGAAAATATAGTTCTAGAGAAATATGTTATTAAATCACTCTACCAACATATTTGGATTAGCAAAACTTCTTGATATATCTCTTGATGCTCCCTTTGCTTCCTTGCACACTTCGTCACTTGTGGAGTTTCCAGCACCACATTTTGCTGCCTATGTAGCTTACACGTGCAGTCGTGCACCCTACTCTATATGTGCAGATCCCAAATGCACACAATGTTGCACCCGCAACTTCCAGCTATGTCATCACCACTTATGCAACTCCCAACTACTATGTCACTCACGCAACTCCTAATTGTGCTATGAAATATCTGTCTAGCTCACAACTACAAGCTCGTTCATGCATCTTCCAACTGCTCCTTGTGATGATCCTGGCGGTACAATTTACGGAATGATCTCATTCATCGTCAAGCACGACACCATTTGGGTTGCATGCCCTGTGCGATAGTCATATAGCTCACATGGCCTGTCCACAACCTTAGATGGACATGATCCTCTTAGCATGTCTACAATTTCTATTGAACATATACTGCTTGGCCCCTCTGCAAGTTCAAATGGATGCACCCCTTCTAATCCATCCGAAGATTTATCATGCTCAGCGTGAAGGCACTGCCCACGTGACATGGCACCCTTTTGGAGCCCAACTATGTGACACCAGCCCACATGACACTCGCACGTTCGACAATGTGTGCACTTGTATGCGTTGGTGGTTGGTTGCACAACGACGTTGACCTATGCGGCGACACATGCCCATATGGTGTCCTTCCTATGTGGTGGTGCATGCTCATGTCGGGTCATCCTATGCTATGACACACGCCTTACCTACTATTGAGACGATTATCGTAGTGATGTGAGTGCACGTTACGCTGGCCCGCACGATGGTGTGGGCTGATGACAAATAGACCACAAAATTTAACCTCAATTTGTAGGATGAATAAGAAAATAAGTTATAAAAATAGGTTGTAAAATAAAATAAATAAACAAATAGGCTATAAAATTTTACTCCAAATCTAAATTCCTACATGAATTTTGGTCAAACTCTAATAATATTTTGCATTTATCGAAATATGATTTTTTAATAGTTATATATTTTTTGCAATATTTTAAATTTTGGAATGTGTAATCTCAATATTATTAAGTTGTCATATTTACTAATGTTGTCTGTGATTACTCAAATTATGATAAACTTTTGTTGCATAATCATATGATGGATTATGTGTCAATATGCAATTTTTGGTGATTAGTCTCATGTTCGCTACCATACTTTAATTATATGAAACAAAATGATAATTCTTTGCATAAGCATATTATTTTGTATTGATAAAAAATATGGATTTGTCATACTTTCTTTGCAATGTAAAATTTTTGCTTGGAAGACTATTTATAATGAGGCTAAATACTAATCATGTATAGTCGTATTACATTCTTGATAATGCAAAACTTCTTTTTGGAGAAAGATTGTATTATAACTCCACTTAGTAATTTTGCTAAGTAAGTTCCTTAGCGATGATCTCGACCAGTTAGATTCGATTCTGATGATCTAAGATCAAATTCTTAAAAGATATTCTGAATTTTTAAATTTGATCGTAGGGTCGTCAGAATCGAATCTGACGATTGTGTAAATAGGCCCCCTTTTCTCTTCAAAGAGGTTGGGAGCCTACTTAGTAGTTTTGCTAAGTAGGATCCTCAGCGATGATCTCGACCATCAGATTCGATTCTGACGGTTCGAGATCAAATTCTTAAAAGAATTTTTGAAATTTTAAATTTGATCGTAGATTGTCAGAATCGAATCTCACGGTTTGAATCATCGCTAATGAGTCTATTTAGCAAAACTGCTAAGTAGCCCACTTTTCTCTTTGAAGAGGTTGGGGATCTACTTAGTAGTTTTGCTATAGTCTCCTTAGTGATGATCTTGATTATCAGATTCGATTCTGACTGTTCGAGATCAAATTCTTGAAAGATATTTTAAATTTTTAAATATGATCGTAAATCGTCAGAATTGAATCTGACTATTTGAATCATCACTAAAGAGTCTACTTAATGAAGTAGGCTCCATTTTCTCTTCGAAGAGGTTGGGGAGCCTACTTAGGGCCTGTTTGACTTAGCTGATAAAAAATATCTGATAAGCACTAATGCTGATAAGCAATTTAAGTGTTGATACTTATTTTAAAATATAAGTAATTACATGTTTGGATAAAAGTGCTGATAATATCAATAAGTAGTTATAATGTTTGTTAAAATAAATATTGACTAATATACCCTTAAAGTTATATGATAACAATATTAAAAGAGATGGATAAAAGAGTAATATAGTTGGTTAAAATTAATAAGTCAACAACTTTAAAAATAAGCAGGGGGGACCCTGCTTATTTTTTTTCAACTTATAAGTAATTATCTAACAACTTATAAGTAAATATTTTTAGTTACCAAACATGGAGATATTCTAAAAATTATTTTAACCTACTTATAAGCTTAGCCAAACAGGCCCTTAGTAATTTTTCTAAGTAGGCTCCTTAGCGATGATCTCGACCGTCAGATTCGATTTTGACGGTCCGAGATCAAATTTTTAAATATTTTTAATTTTTTAAATTTGATCATAGATAGTCAGAATCAAATCTAACAGTTTGAATTATTGTTAATGAGTCTACTTAGCGAAACTACCAAGTAGATTTTCTCTTCTTGTTTTCATAATAATAATTTTTGCTTATGCCAAAATTTTGAATTACAATATGCATTTGATAATGCAAACTTTTTATTTTGAAGAAAAGAAAATGCGTGAAATGTTGAGTTCTTGCATTATTTTATAGCAAGACTTTGATTTGGTTTAAAATGTATTTGAATACCATATGATGATGATTTGTTATAAAGTTTTTATAAGATGTGATTGTCTTTATTATTGCTTTTTGGAGTATATGACCTTTACAAAATTAAACTATTTAAATTTATCTGTAACAAATAAATTTTATTTTATCTAAGGCCAAAATGATTAGTTTAATGTTCTAATATTATTTGGCTTGAATATTTGATAGTAATCAATGAATTTTTTTTGTCCAAATATTAAAATGCATCTACATGTGAATCGAAATATTGTTTCCATCATATGTCTTAACATGTTTCATTAAGTGATTAATATATTTTAATAATTTAATAGTGAGCACAACATCTTTAATTATATGATTATGCATTTGTAATTTTATAAATCAAATTTGGATATGACATTATTTTCTAATTTAATATAAAAGATACATTAACTTTACCTCCATATTATGTTAATTGTGTTTTTTATATTTAATTGGGGTGAAAGAGTATTATTGTTTATCTTTTAATTCCTCCAAAGACATTAAGAAATTTTTCCTGCCATAAAAGTTAAAGCATGGAATAATAGTATACTAAAATCTTTGTTCATAGATAAAATTTAATAATACATAAATTCATGTATATATTTTGATAAGAAATAATTGCATGTTAAAACCTTTATGCATAAACCAATTTTAATGGCACATATATTCATATTTTGATATGAATTTTTTGACAAATATATTTTATATGTATGAATCTTTTGATGTGCCTGTGTATGTATGTTTGGTATGTACATGATTTTACAACATTGTAAAATTTGAAAATACACATATGATCTTCTATTTGAATTATGATTTATTCATTTGATTTCTTAAAAATTCTATTGTTTATCACTTTATATATCATATAGTTAGTGGAAGCAATTTTTTTTATATTGATGATATTTTTTTTCTTTCAATAATATGTTTGTTATTACAAACAACTTTTATAAAAAAAAATGTTCATTACTTGTGATACCTATTACGAAAAGTGATTTTTCGAAAACAAATTAAATAAAGAAAAAATATCTACACATTTTTTTCTCAATTATATACACTTTTTTTCCATCCAAATTAACCCAAATAAAAGTAACATTGACTGTTTGTACATTGAACAATATTCGGGAAGTGCATATACAACAAAGAATGTCGGGATCTTCGTGGACAGATTATACAGGATCGAAATTAATTAAAAAACTTTGAATAAGTACTCTGTCGGAGTACGCGATGGCACACAGAAAGTAGATACACAAAACAATCTGCTTCCTAAGTAATTCCTAATTGTATTGGTTGCAAAATTCAAAACTTTTATAATCTAGTAATCAATGTATATAATGACATCAGAGAAAACACAAAAAATATGACTGCATCAATATCATCAATATTTTATATGCCTCCAAGGTCCTCTCTCAAGTTTGTGGAACTACACTAATGGGCAGAGCTTCCCTCAGAGAGGACATTTACATAACTCATGCAAATTTGTGCCTTGTCAACTATATCGCATGTTGTTTACCCAAAAAAAATTTATATCGCATGTTCCTTAATTAATTAAATTGATGATCAATGAAATTGACATAATAGAAAGAAAGTACATAAATATATGGCATTTATCATATATAATTCATCCAGACCAGAAGAATTAACTAAATAATAATATAATCTACCTGTTGACTAATATTCTCATGTAATTGCCTCCATTACCAAGTAACTGATATGCATGACACAAGTATCAGTTAATCAATTAACAAAAATGGACGCCTCATATATATATAATCTCTCTCTCTCTCTCTCTCTCTCTCTCTCTCTCTCTCTCTCACAATCGAGTTATAAAACGGATAATTTGATTAGCTTGATCGATCCCTGACATTAACTAAATGGCGAAGGTGATAATGATGATGGGCGCCGTGTCTTCTTCGCCATTCGATTTTGATGCCGGCGAGATTTTGCTTGGTTTTCTGCTTGCGTTCTTCATGGCGTTAATTCTTCTCCTGCTATGCAAGGACACACCAAATCCCAGGCTTGGTACGTAATTAGTTTGCATGCATGTATATATTAACGCATCTCTCTCATGATCAGCATATGAATTAATGTCTCCCATCGACACATTTTTTTTCCTTTGTAGACTAATGATCGAGGTTTCAGCTGCCTCCGGCGACCGGCGAATCCGGTCATCAACGGCGACAGATGATCGATCCTAGTTAAGTATATTGTAACTCTTACCAACTTTCAACGTAGCCATGTAGATCCTTTCCGCCTAATACCAGTCTTTTCTTTTCCTCTGCTCATTCATGTACCGCGCACCATCTAAAGGAACAATAAAATTCTGGATTCTTTTTCTGGGTATGTAGCAGCTTCAAATCAATCGGATTTTGAGCCTATTCTACTAATCAACTACTAGCTGTTTGTGATGATGTTAACTTAATTGCTCGCTTCCGTTCGTTTGTTCGTGATGGCGCGCGTGCATGGATGAGGCCGGCGTCCGGGCCGGCCGGCCGACCGGGCGCTAGCTTATGGGCGGGGCAATGCCCTGATCGGTCCTAATGGTTCAAATTGAGAATGATGCTAATTAGGGGATGGAAATATGTTCTTCATTTAAATATTAATTACAATCTGCAGCAAGTGCAAAATTAATTAAGAATCATGATAATTTAGGAGCCGAAATCTGTATAAACAAGGAGAAAACTAACTAGGATTTGGTTCTCGAAATTGAAGTATATAATTTGCTCCATTGTCAAAGGGTCAGATTGTGTTTACCGTTTGGGCCTCCAGTTCTTAGAAGTATATAATTAACTACGTACATGGGCTTTGTTTACTGGTGTGCATGATCGAGTTATACTGATGATGAAATCATTTATCAGCAGTTGAAGTTTTTTTGTTTTCCTATAAACAAGAATTCTATGTAAGACTAAAGCTTTGGCATGCAAATAAACTCATTTCTTGGATAAGACTGGAATGGAGTTTTATTTATTCATAGGAAGAGTTTGGTTACTTGACAGAATACATATATGTTAAGGTTGCAGACATTCATGACAAGTAAATTAACTAGTCATACTGAAAGTTCATGACAACCTGGATATTTTATGTCTACTAAAACTTATGACATCTTGATATCAATGCTCCTTATGGAAACAAAATTTTCATTGTGATTCGATTACGTCTTGTGGATGGATCATGAGTACAAATCTGAAAAAAAAGAGTTCACTTTGGCACAAGACATTTTATAGAATTTTTTTTAGTCATAATTCCTTTGATCCGAAATCAAACTTTGAGAGCAGAAATTGGTGAGATCTCAGGATCAGAAGCAAACTTCTGAATCGTACAAACATTTCATCAAATCATCTGAACAGAATCATTGTCCCTGAGTACATAATAGTCTAGATGACAGAGGTACAAGTGAACCCTACAACTCCTCCATGTGCATGTATAACTTTATGCTTTATGTTTATAGATACCTAAAATTAGCTACACAAGTGAACTATATGATTTTATTCACTTTATATGTTATTTCTTTGTCAATATTTGAAATAAGTTTTTTTTTCTATTATAAAAGGAGACTCATATCTAACATATGAAAAAAATATTAAAAATAATAAAGTACATAAATTTCATTGATAAAAGTTGAACTTGAGATCTTTCATATGAGAGGTGAGTCGTTGCATCGCACTCTTATTTTTAATATCTGAATTAAGTTTATTAAATAAAATAAGTGCATTTTTTATATGTAAAAAAGAAAAATTGATATCTGGTATATATATATACTATGTGAGGAAGGACTCATTCAACTGGCTAATTCATACGCGTCCCAGCCTCGTTCAACTGGCAAATATCACCACCACCCACAGCTTGATTGTGATGTGCACATATCCCATCTCACGTCAACTTTGGAGCAAATTGCTTTCATATATTTATAATTTTGTTCCATTTTACATGTTTCCTCTTTTTTTTTTCTGGAGGGGAATCCAGCAGAGAAAATTCCATTTTCGATTCGATTAAATGGATTAACGAAACCAGCAGACTTATCTGTTTACACGAATTAACGACCAGAAAAAAAATAAGACAAATGAGCACTCATTAACAAATATATGAAAATATATTAATTTGGGAGATTAATCATGGCCAGAGAACGAAACTTGAATTTGAAAGAATGTGAAAACTTGAAGTACTTTTTTGCAACCCCAAAAAGAAAGTATTTAAGGTTATGGCCGACACCAAAATTTAAACTCTACACTGTCAACATTCAAGTCCACTAATAAGCTCAATTCACTAACTATCTTTTGGTACTCTTTAAATTTGGCTCATCTTAAATAATTATTAAAAGACAAAAATAAAAAAAAATCCTATTTACGCTATATTCAGAAGTTTATTAAAATATCTGAGTGAGTCATTTTATTACTAGTTGAATATGTGAAAAAAAAAGGTTACTAGTTGCTAGTTTGGCCAAATTATTTATTACTTTTTTATATTGTCAAGGACGAATATACTTTGCATTTTTCGCCTACCGAAACTGGTAGCTTTTGATTGACATCTCCAAGCAACTTTTTCTGGCATTTTATGCACATGAAATTCTCGAACATTCTAATCCACGAGTTCAAATTAGGTAGACCATCAAATTAAGCTCCAGCTGACAACATGAGATGCGTTTTATTAATTCCGAAAGAAAATATATTCCATTTGTATTCTAACATAAGTTATATAATGATAATTAAATGTTATCTAAAAAGCAATTTATTTTCTTCAGTGAAAAATCAGTTTATACTTTATTTTATTCAAAAGATAAATTATTTGTCAATGTATTGTAACCCCCCAAATTTTTAATTTTAAAAATATCCCTGCAACTAAAAATCAGATTCAGAATTCTCAATATTATGAAATTCAAAATCTCATATAGGGTTCAACGAACCTAAACACTTTTTATCCCTCCCTATTAAATATTTATAGTCGGCCCTAGTTTCTCCCTCTCTTTTATTTCCTCTCACCCGAAGCCTCTTGACAACGACCCTCTTCTCTAGTCGAGGAGAAAGCGAAAGTGAATCAAGGATTGTAGAACGACACCAAGTGAAGGATCAATATAGCCGAACGCAGGAAGTGATTGAAGACGATGGGACAACAAGCTTATGGGCTAGCAAGTATGTAAATAGGCGAATCCATCTAGATCGGATTTTCTTGATAGATTATTGCATGCTAGATTATTATGGATGATATAAATGGATTAGCATGATAATTGATATATTCTAAAATCATTGTTAAACTCAAGTGGATAATGATGTTATGCCTTAGATTTATCTAGTAATTCAGTATGATTAGATTGATTTAGAAAAAGGTTGATTTATGAAGGAATTTATATGATGATGATATGTCTTGAAACCTTGTTTCTATGCTTCATGATACATTTATGATATTCATGCTCTAAAAATGTTAGATTGCTCCCTATGCGATGACGAATGTTTAGAAATGAATTATGATAAGTATACAAGATGCATATGATATATTTCATGGGGTTAAAATATGTAGAAAACGTAGTGTTGCTAACCTCCATAAGATGAAAGATCTGAAAGGAAGAACTCAGGAATGAACGTAAAGGGCGAAATCTGCTCTGGAGATGTCTCAGTCACGGTCGTGACAGGCATGTCGCGGGCCGTGATAAGAGGAGGCGGTGAATTCGTCTTTCGGTTACGACCTTTACCAACTGGTCATGGGTTGTGACGTCAATGAGCAAGAAATTTACCCTTCGGTCACGATCGTCACCAACTAGTCACGGGTCGTGACAAAAGTAGGTAAGAAAACCACCGTTCGATCACGACCGTAAACATTCCATCACGGGCCGTGACGCTGGAGTCGTGAGCGCATGTCACGAACCGTGATGTCTACATGAGAGAACATACCTTCGGTCACGTCTCTGATGATTTTGTCACGGGCCGTGACGTAAATGAGAAGAATAACCCCTTTCTATCACGGTCATGACATGTTTGTCACGGGTCGTGACCATGCAAACTAAAGATCAGACTGTTCGGTTACGACCGTGACAAGTCTCACGGGTCGTGACCATGTAGAATGAAATGTTGGCAGTACGGTCACGACCGTGACAAGCTTGTCACGGGCCGTGACCATCCCGAATGAAAAATATGATTATTCGATCACGGTCGTGACAGGGTTGTCACGGATCGTGATCGCTAGTGATAAACTTTTAAAGTTTAAATTTTTTTTTCATTGTAATAATAGATATTGTGGAATTCTTTTAGTAACCTTAAGGACTAAGATGTAGACACGATAAAAGGGTCAATCATCCTCACGAAAATTAATGATGAGGCCGCCATGCATTGAATAATTGTGAGCGACAATGTTTATGATGATGAAGGATTGGTAGATAAGCTGCTACATAGTTCATGTTACCTGGCCTTCTCTCCGCCTTGCAACAAATGAATTTCGCGAGCATCCTTTTCGGTCGTGACTTGTGCACCCCACCGACCTATTGGCGAAGCCTCTAAAGACGCACGAGTCATTCAAAGTCACAACAAAGCAACTCTCAAAGTCACTAATGAGATAAGAAGAACTTAAGAAGATAACCACTTGATTTAATATTTTCATTGAGCATGTTGCATTAGATGTTAATTAATGATGTTGTTGTATTTTCATGTATGCCAAGTATAAAAAAAGTTAAATGATGAAAGAACTCAATGATGATGATGATGATGATGATGATGATGATGTGGAATAATTGATATTTGATCATTGGTCATAACTTACTTCTTATATACACTCAGAGTGATTGACGTATGACTATTTGTCATAGTTCACTCCTGATACAAGAAAGTGATGATATGATAATGATGATGAAAGTAAAGTTATATAAAGAAAAATGATAAGATAAAGATAATGAAAGAAAGTAAAGAAATAAAGCAAGATATGAGAAAGATGATATACGTAAGAAATTAAAGATATTTATGATGCTTAATGATGACCCTCATGTTATAATTATTAATGATGATATTATTTAAGTTTAATGCTTTTATTTCATCGTGAAAAGTATTTTCTTATTGTGTCTTACATATCTAAGCTTCATAACTCATGGTGGATTTATTTTTTCCTTGCTTTGGATCCTGCAGGTCAGCGATCTAAGGTGTCATAATGACTGGTGGTACATGCAACGACAGATGTTCGTGATGATAATGATGTTTGCATATTAGTAGTGATCTTAAGTCAAATTATCTCTAGATTATTTTATTTTCCAATGATGTAATAGTTATTTTTGAAATAATTTATGTTATGTAAGTCTTTCACAATTATTTTATATTATGAAAAAAGTTTTTTTATTTTTCGCATTGTGTTGATCAATTTTGTTAGTCAACTTTAAAATTAAGTTTAAATATGATGTGTAGCATCTCAGAAAGAGCATTATATCACGTGGCGGAGTGATCTTGGGCATACTATAAGAAATTGTAAATACTATTTTCGAATAGTATTTTTTTTGTCAATGACATACTATTATCGTTTACTAAGCTATTTTTTTATTATCAAACATGAAAATATGATCTATCGTCTATAAAAAGTTAAAACAATATTGAGTAATGAAAGGGAGAATGTCTTTAATAAAAAAAATGATTTTCAAGAGACAATTTTTTTCAGCAAAATTAGTTTCATGTTTACGAAACCTTTTGTGAGTGGCAGAAATGATAAAAGAAAAAAGATTTAGACCTAAAAGAACATGTTTTGCACCTTTATATTTGTTAGGAAGATTTTGGAAGAAGCGTATGTCTTCAACCACGTTACCGACTTGACCATGCCCATTGTACACGCGAATGAACAATTCTATTTGATTATGAAATTAAATTTGACCAAGTTTATAGACTTGGTCATTGCTTCATTTTGAATTTTATTTTTAATCAACTCTGTGTATGGACTGTTCTAAGAAGTTTAATACAAAGATTTTTTCACCAATTTAATGCTTTACTAAATTACTTAAAAAATATCCACTTACCGCTTGAGAATAAATGAGTGAACATAATACATATTTTTTTCTCCTGTAAAAGATTAGTTAATAAGATATATGCAAACACCTGGTTGTAATATGATGCAAACTTAATAGAACAAACTAAACAAAACAATATAAATTTTAGATATTTACTGGCATCTCGATTGCTGTTTTTTTTTTAATAGTATGTTGATTCATTCTTGAGCCCCTTCATAAAAAGAAGGATAAACCTGAATAAACTACATAAAACATAAATACAGAACAGAAGAAAAAAAAACATAAATAGAATTGTTGGATTTCTTATTGAAAAGACCAATATCTACAAATCTTTACAAAGTTGTCAATGAAAAAAAAAACATTATTCCTTATCTTTTTATTCACATTATGCCTACCACCCATTGGAGATCAACAAAAAAAGATATAAAAAAAAGGTATCAAAACTTAAAACAAAATTGAGAAAAAAGATACTTTGGATTCCTGTATCTCTATTAATGTATATGTCCTGGTTTTTCCGTATCTACCGTGTACATATTTTGTATAGATTAAAAAAAAATACGTTCTTGGTAGTATGTATTAATAGGATATTAATTGGCTAAGTATTATTTTAGCTCCTACTTTTTATCCACATCTCTGCGTTGGCAATAAATTGCAGAGAGGGGAGTGAAGCAATTAATTCGAATCCGCTGCAGCATTCAATTCAGCATGCAGTTACAGTTGCTGCCCCCAGGAAAAGCATCCTTTTTTTCCTCCTTGACAGCTCTCGTCTTCATGAATCGTATCCAAAAAAACCTGCGATACAAAGACAGACAGCAAAAAGAACCATCAGAACAGACGTAAAAATCAGAGGAATTAATTCAGAGTATGTGCTAAAGATTACAAAATATACACTGAACTATACGAAGGTGACGTATGCTAAACGGTGCAAATGAACACATCAAACAGAACGCACAAACAAATGAGAATAATGGCGGGTGGACGACTGATGACAGTAATAGCAACAACAACAACAATGACGAACAACACCAGACACAGAACAAACGATTCAGAACAAGGATGAACAAGAAACAGACGCAATTAGAGATGGAATTGATTAAGTCTTTGATCTTTAACTAATTAGTTATAGGAGATCGGTTTCTTCTTTTCGTTCACGTTTTTAGATTCTTTTTTTTTTTTGGTATTGATTGGAAAATAGGGCAAAGGGTACACAGCAATCGTCCCCTGTTTACAGTACAAACGCTTTTGTTTTGTTCCTCTGATTCGTTTACCTCATAGTTTCTCATGGTTCTTCTGCAACAATACCCACTGTTCGCCTGGCGACGCCGGTGGGATACGTTTCGGCAGTGGTGTCGCCACCGCTGCTTTCTCTATTGCCAGTAGTTGCCATGGTGGACCAGAAAGCTCCGGGGAGTCGCGTGGTGGGCGTGGTGATGGTTACCGTGGTGGCCATGGAAGCGGATCTCACCAGCGGCAACCACTGGCTTCTCGTACCGGCTGGCGATCAGCCTGGTGTCGGCAACGGGAGCGGCCATCTGCTGGACGCAGCGCCCAGCGGCTGCCGGCGCCCTTCCGCCTCCGGAGACCGGAGACGAGGTGGGCGACTTGGAAGATGGTTTAGAGGAGGAGGAGGTGGAGGAGGTAGAGGAGGATGGAGGAGGAGACGGGAGCAGAAAGGCGCGGATCTTGGCGGCGGAGGCAAGGTCGTACTCCTCGAACAGATTCTTCAGATCCTCGTCGGAGGTGACCGAGACCAGCGCGTCGAGGTCCTCCGCCGGGAGCTGGCACCGGACGTTCACCGGAGAGCCCCAGCCGCAAAGCTCCCTCAGCTTCGCTTGCAGCTCTGTCGCATCCAAAGAAGCCCCAAGTCTAATCAATACCGACGGCCACAGACGAAGGGAAAAAACGGCAGGCATAACAACAAACAGCACGCATGCAAACACGTTCCACAGATTCCGATCGAATAAAACGGGTACCTGAGTAGGAAACCGATCGATCGACGGCGAGGACGCGGGTGTCGCCGCCGACGTAGCGGAGCTTGCCGTCGGGGTAACGGGGAAGGATCTTTCCACCGTAGCTGCAGAGAAACTTGACGGTGGATGTACCGGAGGAGCCGCCGGACTTGACGGAGACGTCCTCCAAGGAACCGATAGAAGCGCAAGAGGACGAGGCGGAGGAGGACGAGGATCTCACCATGCCTGCTTCCTCTGTGATCGCTGCTTTGGTGGCGGCGTTGATGGGTTTAAGGTTCTAGTCAAAAGAGGAGGTTGAAGAGGAAGAAGAAGAGGAGGAAGAAGAAGCCAAGTAGTAGTTGTTCTAGAGGCTGCTTCAAGCCTCACCATGGCACCCATGGACCTTTATTTATAGCACAAAGCGAGAAGTATTAGATGATAAATATATTTTTCATATGATATTTAAGCAAAGCAAGCAGAATGATTAAGCAAAAACATGTTATTTTAATTGTCATTTCCTGGAGAAGAGGAAACCGTTTCCTTTTTTCTCTCCTCAGCTATTATTATTATTATTATTATTATTATTATTATTATTATAAAATTTTAGGTGTACAAAAAATGTTATAAAAAATATTTTTTTCGAAATAATTGGGAGGTCATATTTACCTTTTGCTTTTACTGTTTATCCAAGATATATACATGAGAGAGAGAGAGAGAGAGAGAGAGAGAGAGAGAGAGAGAGAGAGAATGATTTGATGCTTGCATGGCTTTGCTTTTTGCCAGAAAATTATGATCACGATGATATGGCCCAAGTCGGTTTGGACGTTTTTATGGCCTAAACAAAAAATTATCTACATTTTTTTGGCACCAAAAAGAAATACCCAAAATAATATTGATGGATATGCATTTTATGCAACATAATTTATTTAATTAGAAATTAAATTAGATGGGAAAATATGTTTGTTTCGATCTATAAATTAGACTAAAACTAATTTGATGTTAAGTTAAAAATTTTAATCAAAGTGTTACTTAAGTAATTAAATTATCATAATATATATCTCTTCAATTTTAAGATATTAAATTTATTATAGATATAAAAAATTAAGAAAGAAAAAAGTTTAAAATTCATCAAAATAAATGTAATATCCTACTGTTATAGTACACCATTTTTGCCTATGTAAAATTAATAAAATTGAGATTTTATTATTTTATTATAAAATTATTTAAGATTAATAATTAATAACTATGTGTTTTATAAATTTAATTAAGTTTATTGGTATAAATAATTAGTGAATTTGTACTTTGTTGTTAATAATTTCGAATTCGATCTCTAGAATTGTTAATTTAATTATGACTTATCTTCGTTGTGTTTGTCTGAACACTGAATCGATAAAATACTACTCTTAATTCAAAATTAATGATTAGATTAAAATATTGTTTATCGTAGAATATATATATTAAAAGTTTCATTTGTTGTGATTAGATATGTGGTGATAATAATAATATTAGTGGACGAAAAGGTTTGAAAATTAGGATGGTTATTGAAAAGTTATAATGGAGAGTCATTAAAGTGTGGAAGCAAAAACAGAAAAAGAAGAGAGCGTGTGAAGAGGAGGAGAAAGAAAGCCAATGCGTGTAGGAAACGACGTTAAACCTTGTAACGCCATGGGGCCCATGAACGGAATATAGCACTTGTCTCGTCTCCAACTATTTTCAATTGGAAATTCTTCAACTATTCTCACTTGAAAACTTTTATTTTAATTTCCAAATTTGTCCCTTTATTTTTATTTTGACATTTCACAATTGGCCGGGGCATTTGCTGAGGTCTAAAATGGGTCGGATGTTTGATGCGGATCCGAAACCGACAATTTCCAACCACAAAATATTATGAAGAAGAAATAATATTTATGTCAAAATATTGAATCAGACATTTAATGTGACATCAAGAATGAAAAAAAAATTCCTATGAGATAATAATCTGAATATTTATTTGATTACACAAACACCATATTTTAAGTTGAGATTACTTTGTAAATTATCCAATTATTACAAATATCAAAGAATGCATATAAATTTTATAAAGTTCATCTTGAACGATAAAAATATTATGTGATAAAAATGATAAGTAACTCGAATATTTTTTATTCCAATTTTAAAGAATTTATGTATGCACATAACTACGTAATAATTCTAAAAAATAAGATACTCGTAATAAAAGATAAAATTTCAAATTTCAAACAAATCTTAATTTGTTTCTTTCGAGACTTCATCCTCGTACTCATGGCAAGAGATTCGGATATTCACCGGGTCGAATCGGTCAGATGAACTTAACAATCTAAACTTATTTAATGTTAATTAGATCGATTCAGATCATTGATCGGATCGGATCCATATGAGATTCGATCGTCAATTAATTAGATACGAATTTCTAATTTTCAAATATGAAACTCAATAATCTGAACATTTATATTCTTTTTTATTAAATATGATCTAATTTGTTCTTAATAATTTTTTTTATATTATTTTAAATTAAAATGTATTAAAATTATATTTTATATCTTTTAAAAGAATGATAAACATTTGAATTTATTCCTTTCTAAAAATATAATAATATTAAATATTATATAAAAGAAACTAAAAAAATTAATTGGGTAAACATATTATCCTATCTGATCCAATCCGGCATAATGAAAATCGAGTTGAATTATATCCGATGACTGATTTGTCATCAACGTCCAATCAAAATTAATCGAGTTGGGAACGAATAAAATTCGACTTATGAACACTCCCTATTTGAAATCCATTTGACCTCAACTCAAATTCGTTGTCCAACTAAAATCGTATTCTTTTTAATCATAAAATATCTTATGTAATTAGAAAAATAAATAAATTTTCAATTGAATTAAAATTTAAGATATTATAAAAAAAGTACTTAAAACAATACTTCTACTAGAATTGGAAAACCAATCTTACTAGTGCGTAAATATGAAAATACACTTGACTAATAACTTTAAAGGGCGTGATAAAGTTATGTAAAAACGTAATGGGCATCGGATTGAGACTCCACTATCGAGTTACGGATCAAATTTACGAACCGATCCCTTATGAGCCTAACACGACAAAAGTGACTCCTAACTGAGCTCACTCCAACCTTAGCTCAACAATTTGAACTACATTAGGATTTCTTTTCCTCTCTTTAAAAACAAAAAATAAACACTTTTGAACAAGTCTTCTATTATTTGAAAAAGAAGACGTATTTGGCCGAATAAAAAAGAAACTGAACCGTAATTTTCGGCATTTTTTTTTCACGGGTGTTTATACGTTTTTACTCATATCTTTTTTTTTAAAAAAAATATTGTTGTGTTGAAATGTTTAAAGCAAGTGGATCCGACTCAATTGATTCCATTTTGCCATGGATCTTAAAATATGACTCCTCCTACTCCGAACTCCATCGTCACAAGTTTCTATGGCACCCATGTCCACACGGATTCCCATCATATGACTCGTATCCTTCTGATTCCTAGTTATAGTACTCGTTCCATAAAAAATAAAAAAAATCAAGTGTAATTCACAACCATTATATCTATATATATATATATATATATATATTAACTTTTATAAACTTCTATCATTATATTAGTTAATAACTCAAATAAGCTCTTCTTTTAGAAAAATTCTATCCGTTAAACTCATGATCACTCAATTCTATTGAAATGTTATGTTAAATTTTAATATAATCGTCTATCTTAAAAGCTTCGAATACTTGAATTGTGTTCATCATTACATTTATATATTTTATCAAAAAATAATAAAGAAATGCTATATGAAAAATTAAGTTCGGGATAATTTGAAATTTATTCCACAGTAGATAGTTGAAAAATTCTCCACTTGAATGATTTTGCTCCAAAACAAACAACCAATTTTGTCCATAATTTTGATAAAATTGAATTTGTAATATTTTATTTGGAAAAATAAAAGATGAAGACACTATGTAACTCACACGTGGAGTGGACCTTAAACACACTGTCACCCAAATATTTAAAAAGAATATATGTTTGATATCAATGAAGATTAAAGTGGAATGGTTTCAAATTTAGGTTTTTGAATGTAAAAAAATGTTAAAAAATTTACTTATTATGATAAAATATCTAATTAGCTAGAACTAATTAGATATTTGGGTATAGAGGCCTGTGAAATTCAGTTGACTTCACAGGTACGAAGCATAATAAATATAAAGATTTATGGTGATATTTTAATTTCACTTTATTTTTTTACTAAAGTAAAGTTAAAAGAAAGATCATAGATTTCGAGATTTATAATATTTTACACTAATAAAATAAATTTTGACTCCATATATTTTTTTTCAAAAGAAATATTATATATTTGATGCATGTAGTAAGCTTTCCTCTTGAACAGCTGCATTCACATGGTCTGCTAGGTCTTTATTGCTACTATGACCCCCGGGGATTTGAAACAAAAAATAGTCCCCCCACCCTACCACCCTCACCCCAACACCCCCACCCCTCCTCCTCATCCTCCCTTATTAAAAAAAGATAGAATATGACAACGACAACACACACCTTCCTTGTAATCCCAAACAACAACACGATTCCATATTCCATCCCTCTCTATTTAACACAATTGTAGAAGCTTTCTACGCCTCGAGGAATAAGTTCTCTTTTCTTACGGTTATAAAATAGATCTTTTTTTTTCAAATTATAAGGAGAGCGCTATGATGTCTATGCGCCTAGTAAAGTGATTAAAAAATTACACAAGCTTCATTCAGCAAAAAAAAAAAAAAAAATGGAATCTTTTATTTCACGATTGTATTCTCTTTAATTTCAAAATATTAATGGGAATAGTAGTATAGTAAATCTTATACAAGTAATAAGCCCCATCTAATACTGAGACGCAAACTTAAGTTAATAGTATACTATTTTCATACTGTATCAATATAATGTTTTATTTTTTTCGTTAAATTAAGGTAGATGAATGATCAATTGCTATCATATAAATATCAAGTCGTTCAATATTTATGACTATAATTAAATTTGTTTGTTTAAGGTGATGAGAGAAATTGATTGATTAAGTTGGTGTAGTGCTAGAGCACATTCTTCCTTCATTTTTCTCATAATAAAAAAAAACTTTTCTTTATGTAAGATTTGACATATACCAATTTAGAAAAAAAAAACGAATATGAAAAAAATATATAGTTTTTGAATATTCTGTTTCATAGTTGCTTTTTCTCAAAAACTCAATATACTTTTCATTAAAATCAAGGAATTGTTAAATTTGTGGTAAGAAGGTGCTTTTTTTCGATATATATAATTAAAATTTTATTCTAACACGTCCTTAATTCGATTCTAAGTAGGTAACACCTCTATGTGCTTGTTTTGGTTTTCTAAGAAAGCAACAGCCCCATAAAGCCGCAACACATCAAGACGTGTAGGTCCTACACGCACATGAAAAGTTGATAGATCAATTTGCAATCTAGATTCCTATGTGTCTTGAACACGATTCCATTAAACCTAGTTTTGATCATGATATGATTATGACGCAAGTAATTTTAATACCAAGTCTTTTTTTTAATATCATCCTTGTTATTGAATTATTAGAAAAAAAATATGTAAATGATATATGCAACCCCTTCAATTGAATATTTATTATATTTTTCCTTTTAGAGTGGAATGTGATAAATATTAAATTTGAAACTTTTCATCTTATATAATATTATTCTCAAGCATAACTATCTTTTTTATGTCGTTAATTGATAAATTTTTATATATTTTTTATGATTTCGTCACGGTATTGTTATGGATTAATTATACGTCTGAGATATTTCCAAAGAAAAAAAGACATACCCAAGAACTACTTAACAAAAGATAAACTATTTATTTTCACTAGTTATATATTGTTTGTGATATTATATCACAGGAAGCCAATCAGCGAATACTTATTAATTTATTAACTATATATATTCTGAGAATAAAAGAATTTAATCATATTATTTGACTTTTCTTATTTAAAAAAAAACGACCAAGAAAGATTCGTCAAGGATGAAATCGTCATTTCCCAATACAATTACAATGAGAGATTCCAATACTACAATTCCAAAACAGCGATATCATTTCCTGTCAATAGCTTACATATTTGATATCATTTTATGGCATTTGAAAATTAGGTTTCGCTTGTTGACAACCAATCTAAAAGGCTGACACTTAATTTATGAAAAGGAAGTGAATAAATTAAAAGAAGTTAGTTAACGTAATTAATTAGCGTAAAAAATGTGGTTAATAATTTTAAACTTTAAAAAATTAGTTTAAACACGATTTAGTTTTATCATATTTATTTGAATATCAAATTAGTTAAATATTAGCAATCTTCGGATCAAAATGTCAAACTGAAAAAAAAGTGAAATATATATGATGAAAAAGTAATAAATCTATGCATTTAAAAAGATAAAGGCGCTAAGGGATAATAAACGTATGCAAAAGGCAATTCGTGGGGTCGATCTTGTTTCTACCGCTTTCCATTGCTATATATTTTCTTTCTATAATTTTTCAAAATTATTAATACATAATTAATCTATTAAGAATAAAATTCCCTAATTTATAATAATAATGATAATAATAATAATAATCGAAGAAGTTTTACGTTAAAATAATATTTTTTTATCAATTTTCAATTAATCAACTATATAATTATTTATTTTTTCTATTGGTTGCAGATTTATTATAACAAAAGGGAAAAAATTCTCGTCCTTAAATAATTTTTAAGGTGGGACGGCTCGACTGCTTTCTTTATCGCCTTATCCTCGCGGTATACTAAGAACAATAAATAAAAATATTATATTATTATAATACTTTCTGGTCATATCATTATCGCGTCATCTGCATCTCATTTGTGTGTTTCGAAACATCCACACAAATTTTTTTTTCTTTAGTTTTCTGTTTGTTTGATGCTTCCACCTCTTCCTCCATCTCTCTCCACTGTGCGTCTCACACGTTACGTGCTTCCTCCTGTTGATGGTCGCGAGATGCGTGGCTCGGCGGCCTTTCCATACGCCAAAAAAAGAGGGCAGCAGCTTCGATTCCCCAAGGCATTTTTAACGTAGGCAATGTGTTCGAGCATATGCCCCTGCCACTTGTTACGCCGCTACGTTCATGATGCGGCGCATTCTTTACGAGACCTTTCTGGTTGCTTCGTTGTTTGCTCTAATTGTTCTTGCCGACTGACCGGCTTCATGTGCCAATCAATCAACGTTGCTTCGGATCTCAGAAGAATATATTTAGATTTTGGACATTGTGAATGTGTAATTTCCATGATTCCATCAATCCAATCGGTGCTGCTGCAACAAAAGAAAAAATAGTAAATTTTACGTGGAGTCATAAGCATCCCTTGAACTCCCTGTGGCCTTACAAGTGTAAGCTGCTCTGTGGTATTTTCCTTTCAGGATAATATGCATTTTGGGAAGAGAGAGAGAGAGAGAGAGAGAGAGATGGGAGGAGGAGAGGGGGAGGCAGTTGTCAATGTCCAGGTGGGTCTTCTCCTCTCTCCACAACTGAACAGCGACAAAAAATCATAGCAGTTTGATCTGAATCTTCCTACTGCTTCTTTGGAAGTTGAAGTTTGGAACTCATCAACAACAATATCTCAATTTGTTTCAAATCTTAGCAGTTTGGATTGTTTGCTGAATATAAGTTCCATAATTATGTGTTCCATTTTTCTTTTTTACAAAAGTTTTTCCTACCATTTGTTTACATAATTAAGTTAATTAACTTTTATATACATTACTTTTTTACAAAGGAAAATCATTATAATAAAAAAATTACAATCTCTCATCACACTAAAATAATTATAGTTCACAAGAATATGAGTTTCTTTACCAAATAAATTCGCATATCCAAACACACACAAGTCAAATGTAGCCATTCTGAGAATATGCTCATTTGACAAATAAAATTCTCTTCATGTAGGACTCTCGCTTACAAATTATTCCAAGTCATAAATATAAATTATTATTTTTATTTTCATGGTCGATCAATAGTTATAATTTCAGAGAAGTAAATTGTCACAGGATCGAGAGATTCGAATTTTTTTCGATTAGGGTATAAGACCCATCGATATTCAAAATTATTAGAATATGATTAATTCGATGCTCGAACTTGATGAAGATAAATTCTAATCAAAATAATATCTTTAAAATTTAAACTCTACATTACTAATCTATTCTCTTCTTAGGATATAATTCCGCTAACAACCATCTTAATTACTAGATGTTCGAATTTGAAACTAGTGATACGCTTCCTATGCTCATGTCATTCATTGGAGGAAGGAGATGTAGTCTTCAATCATTGGTCTGTTGGAACGACTGCTTAGATGTCAAACTCTAAACGCAAGGCCTTTCACATTCTATGGAGCCGTTTGCGTTTGTTAAACCGTTCCAAGGATATACTTGCATTATTGCATGCAAAGAAATCAATAAGTCCTAAGATACCATGTTCTTCCTTGACCCCCAGTCAAAGGGTCCACCATGGTTTTGTACATGGAACCTGCACTAGCTGCAGACGCCGTTTCTTTTTATCTTTCTTTCTGACTTGTCCTCTGTCCAAGCTAATTGGGGGGGTTGCAGCACTGAATTGTGTGGCTACCCTTCATTTCAGCTCCTATATTGCCTGACCACAGTCAGTCATGGCATTATGCACCAAACAACTATGGGCTATGAGTAGTTGGCTGATGCATGCATTTGCAAGGATCCAAGCTCACCGAAAAGAAATGCTGGTTATTGGCATCAGCACCAACACTATTTGTGTCATCAACATGTCCTCTCAAGCAAAATATGACTCATCATCTGGTCATGGCACCATGTTCCTTAACCATGAACAACATGCATGTGTGCAGGCAGCCAACTTGATACACAGCATGGACTAATGGGAGATTAGATATGTAGTTGCAGAGGTGGGGGATAATGACCACATTTTCTGATCCACACTCTTTTATAAAAAATGATGTCAGAGGCTGCCAGAATAAACAAAAAATGGACAAGTTCAAATGGAGGACATATACATATTAATATGAAAAGATAACCCTGATCTTAAACGTCAGTTAATCTTTACAAATTCTTTAATTGGCCGGGAGGTCTTATCCCTGCCTGCTTGCCTCCATAGCAGATAAGGATTCCCATTACAGATGCATGCAGAGCTGGTCCTACAAATGGCAAGTGGGGGTTAAGTGCCATAGTTCATGTGCATACAAATAACTTTGGCCTGAGATTGGGATAGATGCAATGGGTGGCCTGTACTTTGGTAACATGCAGATTAAGGGGACCCTCCAAACTCAGCATTTTAGACAGATAACAACCCTTTTTTTCTTTAATAAAAGAACCAAAATAAACAAAAAATCAGTATATTACAACCATATATACACTACAAATCTTTTAGCTTATCTTGCAGCTACAATGCTACATTTGTTTTTATTTCAAGATACTTAGTTCTCGGGAGTTGCGACTAAAATATTTACCATATACACACACAGATTAACTTTAAAAGTTGGAAATAAGGGTGCAAGCGAAAACATTTTCAGGCGAACTAGCTGTGTAATTGACAATCAAAATAATTTTACTTTTTCCGTGTGATAATAATACATGACGAGATTAGTTTGCTTTACCGTGACGTTGCAATATAACTTTCTCATATTGATCACAATTTTGTTTCTTTATTTTTATATATTTAATGCGATTATATATATGTAGTAGTTGAGGTCCACTATTCTGAATAATTGAGGTTCCCCTGGTGGAAAGAGTGTCTTGCAAGGCTTTGATGGCACGGAATTGAGGGGCCATCAAGTCAAGTAGGGAAGGAAGAAGGATTGGAATATCCATGGAATCAAATTGGTACCATTCCTTACATTGGAAATTTTCCTTCTCCTGAGGGAAGATATAAGAAAAAAGGTATCCATTTGCTTGCAAATTACAAGGAAGAAGTGTGCAGAGTCCAAACATGTGGAAGGTGGGAGAATAACGTGGTCCTTTTCCTTGAATAAATGGAAGCTCACAAGAGGCTTCAAAGATTCTTATGTTCACTTTCCCACTTTCCAAGTCCAACGGAGTGACCACAATATTTTGTGTGGGGGTTAATAGGACAGTAGAAATTTCTTCTGTTGCATTGCCTTGAAAGCAGCTACTCATTTGATTATGATCATGTAAAGTTATTTTCCTTTTTCCCTAGTTGTATAAACCTTTTTCCCTAGTTGTATAAAGAGATCAACATATAACAGAAAAATACAAATAGAAGTTGTAATCAAATAGCCATTTTCCTAAATGATTCCTCTTATAATTGAAACCTTGATTTCCAAAATGAAACCAGAGGGAGGATGGTAACTCAACGATTTATGCAGTTCTAAATTCCAACAGATGAGTTGCTTCAAACTAATTTAGTCCGTTTTCATCTTAATCATTCCACTGTTGATCTAGTATCAGTGTTTTGTGAGTTTTTACTTGACATTATATTCCAGAGCGAGCTCTCAAATTGCAGGACCTATCCAGCAATTTCGGGGCAATGGCACATACCAGACATCCGTGACCTTATATCTGCACATGAGCGTGCACAGAGAAGATTTCATCCACTCTTAATAAGAAGAATTTAAGTGTGCTGTAATATTGGCATAATACCACACTAGCATAGCAAGCCAAGGATGGCTGCAAAGATAACAACCTTTGTTTTCCTATCCAGCTGCTCATTAAATAGATGCCATAGTTTCATCCATCAGACAACATAAAAAGGGACAGTCTTTGAAGTAAAACATTCACTGAGCCTACCCTAGGGGTTCAAAGATGATAACTACCTCACGAGGTGACATGGAAAGATACCACGAAATAGTCAGACTGTGTATCGATTCTTAGCGACCTTATCAAGTCTCTTTGCATCATCCTGTAACATTTTTTGTACTGTGATCAACAACCAGGAGTCAGAAAATTATTCCTATATATTAGTAAGTGAGAAGCTTACATGAACTATAAATCCAATGGAGTCATTGTAGTCGAGGAACTCTTTCCACTGGCGCCCAATGCTCACCTGCCAACATAGATAAAATGTCACATGCAGTAAACTGTAGGTATAAATGTCACATACAAGTTTGACAAGTTCAAAACTAGAACATAAACAATCAACTCTTCAGGGACATACAACGCTTCCTGTCGAGCTAATTACAGATTTAGTCTTCATAAAAAGTAAACAAGATTTATTGCATATTCATGTTGGAATTTGGTCTAATGTGTTACATATTCATAATACAAATGTATTATAATATTTATGTCATGATAAATAGTTTTATAAACTTGTTAGCATAACTGGTATTTTAAGTAGTTTCATTAACTAGATGATGAATTTTCCATCTTATGTGTCCCTAACTTGTGTAATCTCAACAATAAGTTACCATAAAATTAGATTACTTATGAGTTAGAACTCCATAAAGAAAATTTCACCTAGTCTCGTAGAACTTATATTTGTGTTCTTATGTGTGTAGGCTATGGCTAAAGGCTTGTGTTTTATTTATACGCTTTCACAATTCTTTTATATGGTTTTATGTATGTTTATTTTAACATTTGGTATCAGAGCCACTATGCATTTGCCTAACATTTTTTGCTCATTTCTAATTTATGGGTAATATATGCACATTTAGTGCATAATTATGATCATGGACATTTTTTTATAAATGATATAAAATGGTACTTGTTTGCAATTGTTTTAAAATTTATATATTGTTAAGATATTTATTGCTTAACATTTTTTATATGAGATTAGATGTTTCATCTTAGAATTATATTTTTTCACTTATCAAAACTACGAATTTGTCATCGTTCATGATTTTACAAAATAATTACTTTTAGAAGATATTGTACATATATTGTTAAGTTGTATTGGACCACATGTTGCATCTTTTTAGAAGCATATTATTTGCATTTATCAAAAGTATGAATTTTATCATACTTATATGATTTTGTAACATTCTTTGCTTTTGGGATATGTCACCCCTATATTATTAAGTTGTCATACTTACGACTATCGTCTGCCATTGATCATTTTATGATACACTATTTTCATTTTTGAGTTGTATAATGTAATTAATGTGTACTATTTGTTAATAGTTTCATGTCGATTATCATATATGTTCTTCTATATGTTGATTTCTTCTCTGTCGACTGATATCTATAACATTTTTCTGGTTCGTCTTTACCTACTATATTTGAATGCCCCCTTATTCAGCAAAAGGAAGAATGCCCAAGATCCAACATCAAGAAATTTGGGTCAGAATTAATAATGATGAGTAGTTGCCAGAGAAATATAATGTCACTGCCTACAAGAATCTTTGTTTGCACCTACAATGCACATTTGCTTTTGTTTTTTTTCTAATCACTATTTTAGAATGCTTGTCTTGTATTTCTTACTCATTTCCTTTTCCAGTCAAATGCTCAGAAAAGGTTCAATTAGATGCCAGGGAAATATTGCTACTCCGTTTTTTATGTCTCTTATTTTACTTTTATTTTCAGATCAGGGGAGAAAGTTCTTGCGTTATCCAGGTAAACAGTTTCTACAAATCTACCACACTATTTCTCTACAACAATAATCAAGTAAAATGACAAACTTCAGAGCATATATCAGCCTGCTCACTGTTCTAGAAGTACCTGTGCTTCTTCATTAGCAGCATTTTTAGTCCACAAACCTATTCTTTCCTGTTTCCCACGCACACTAACAACTGCTCCACAAATTTCATCTCCATAGTCAAATTGTTCGCCGATCATTGCCAACAGCTAGTATAAAAAAGATGAACATTAGAACCCAAGATTTATTGGCATCTGCTAATAAAATGTCCAGTTAGAAACAAGAATACATACAGTGTGCAACCACATTGCATCAGATTTTCCTCTACCACAACTAACGGTCCATTTTCCTCCATTAGCGCAAACTGGATCTTCCCATTTAGGCTCAATCTTGTGCTTAAAGCAGTGAAAATCTGCCCCCACAACGAGCTTGCTTGGATGATGGATATTATTGTAAAGACTGGACAGATTCCAAAACAATTAGAAGCAAATAAACAAGGTAAATGCAACTATAAGAATAAAGTCCCTTAAAATGAGGCAAACATACATCGCCATAAGAAAGAATGATATGAGAGTATCAAAATAATAAAAAAACATTCTGAAAGTACATCACTGAGTAGCATTTTTTGCAATCAAAGAAGTACCTTGTGCCTTGAGAGTGAAGTGAACAAACAACTATGTAAACAGCAAACATTTTGCAATCCTGCCTTGTGTTGGGTAAATTTTTTACTATTTTCACTGATTGTGAAAGCCAGAAGTCATTTTCCAGCCCATAACGGAAAATCATAAGATTTGCTTGTTTCATTAGTATTGCAAAATATACTCGGAAACAATTAAACATGCTAAAAAAGCATTCTTGAGCAATTAACCAGGTACAGACTGCTGCAACGAATGAGAACATTCATTTTATTACCTATGAACTTGATGAAGTCAACTCATATTTTGAGCCCAAAAAAAGGTAGAACTAGTAATCTCCATATGAAGAGACAAGATGAATGTGTTTCAGCATAGTATCCTCCTAGAAACTGCTATTAAAAGAAAACAACACTACTACCTTTTGGTGGCACCACTAGTCACCATACCACATACCTCACGATGAGTGCCTCAGTCACCACTAGGTATATTATCTTTCCATCTCATAAAGGCAAGGTCTATTACATTATAGAAGATGAGTAGTTCTTCATATTACGTACTAACATAATTTATTGACTAATCTTTTTCTCAAAATCCTCTAGGGACTTATCACAAAAGCAATCACAATATGATGGTGATTGTCAAAAAAAATGAAGAAAGAATGATGCCTAAGAAAAATGAGTAATTGGATAGAGTTCCAACCTATAATTTGTGTCGCCAAATCCCTTTTCAAAAAAAATGTGTGACCAAATATGTTATAGAGAAAATCACATGCCACAAGTCCATTTCAGAGTAAGAGCCAAACTTTGAACACAATATATTGGCCAGCAGATTCAAACTTTGTGTTGTTGCGCCTTGAGTTATTATACTATGTACTCGAAATTGTGAAAAAGAAAAATTGAGAGAAAAGAAAGGGAATCTGTGGCGGTAGCGGAGGGCTTGGGCCGTTAGGATTAGAGTTTTATGATGTTTCCTCGACGTAGTGAAAACTCTTTGGTGGCGGCCTCCTTTGCCCGTGGATGTTTCCCTCTTGTTCTAGTTGATAAACAGGGTTTTACCACGTTAAAAATCTGTGTCTCAATATTTCTTTCTTGTTTTAATTCGTTGTTTTGATTCTCGTCGATCTCTCGCCCTATATTCCCAACACTTTGAAATTTGCATCTCAAGAACATCAAAAGCTTTTGCACTGGCATGAATGTATGATTTTGTTCTCTAGTGGATAGGAATATAAAACACATCAAAGTTGAAGCTTTCCATCTTTTATATATTCTTAAAGAAAACTTGTTCAATTACAATATTGAAGTCACTACACTGATCAAATTGAACATCTCATTGACCAGAAATCAGAATTAGCAGCCGCATGATCATGCTCAGTGCCCCAATCACACACTAAACTTAATTAGCACACAAAATCTCATCCAAAAACAACATAACTGCAAATCCAAACTAAAACTAGCTTGGAGCATAATCATGGATCTTGATCCAATCCTCACACGGTAGTACAATGCAAGGTAAATCTAAGCAAGCTTAGTTTTATCTAAAAAGTGTCATACCTGGTTTTAATTTAAATTCACATCAGGATCATACCTAGATGATGTGAGCTCGCATGCAGCCACAGTAAACATAGTTTACAAGCAAAGGTCAATTTGTATATCCCATAGATTGTCAAAAGAAGCAAAGATTTTGGAACCTAATTCCTAATAAATTTACCGAAAGGCATCACTTTTGGCCTTGTAATGAGCATCATCTTAGCCGATCTTATGATTCCAAGCTATTACTATGCTCACCTCCAGAAGTCCTCGACGGTGGAGAAGGTGTGGACGGGGCGGATGGAGCTGCCCCAGGCGGCCTGCCTGGACTTCGCCGAAGGGTGGTCAAACCAGAACGTCCAAGAGTGCTCCAGAGGATGCGGCTGTACGAAGGCCCCGCTCCCACCTCCTCCGGAGGCAGCGTCGTCGGTCCCATCGTTCTCGATCTCGCCTTCTTCCAGCTCATCGGACAAATCTCCCCCTCCGCCACCAACGCCGGCGGCGGCGACGGTCCTTCGCGCTCCCATCTCTTCCTCCTCCTCCGGCCTGCCGGTGATCGCTGCTTCTTCCGACATCTTCTTGTTTGTATCTCTACAGCGCTTGGCTACTCCGCCGCCGGAAAAAGAGTAGAAATGTCGGAGGAAGAAGTAAATAAACCGCAGCTTAAGAAACTTGTTCCAAATGGGGCATCCACTTCGCTCAAATTACACGCATGTACTATTACTTGGATGCCAAAATAAAGTCGATATAGATATATTGCCAAAATAAAGTCGACGATATATAGATATATATATATATATATATATATATATATATATATATAAATACATATATATATATATATTCGTTTATCAAATTTAAAATGATGATTAAAATAAATAATATATGAAGATTTATTTGATTTAAGTACACTTTCATTAAATCCTAAACGAGCTAAAGAGGCTATTTATTTATTATTTATTATTAAAAATAATGGCAAGATCTACTTTGCAATTGAAAGATTTTACATTGGGCGTAATTCTAGGAATAATTTTTTTCTCGTTTAAGAATGTATTCTATTTTTTTATTGTAAATTAATAGAATGTGAATTACGTTAATTTATGGGTTGAATTCCGAACTAAGAAAGAAAATTAATAATTATTAGAAGAGATATAAGATTTTATAATCAGTTTCAATTAGTAATTTTTTAAATATCACGATTTACATTGTAAGCGAAAAAAATATCACAATTTACACAGAAAAGTAAAAAAAGAAATCTTCTAACGAAATTACGTGAAAAAGTAACAAACTTGTGATATAGCATCCATCTTAACTTGTTAGTTAATTAAAATTGAAGTTCATTTTTTGATAAATATAATTCTTATACTTTATTTACTTTTGTAATACTTGCATCATGAGTCCAACAATAAAAAGTAAGAAATGGACCAATCGTAAATAAGCAGGTGCAGCCCTTTTATACTTACTGTACAATCATATAATTAATTGACATTAGCTGAAAAGTTGAGCAAACCACACTTTTAACATATATAGGGTAATGCACTAATGCCATTGCTATGTAATCTGGTCCACCACTTTGGATTGTAAATGTTGTGTAGTCAGCCTCAGCCTCATGCTAATGCCACTGCTAAAGGCACCAATTCTGATATTACAGGAGCTTAAGTACCAATCTGATCACAGGAGGTAAAATGTCACAGTGAGAAGTTCATTGAATGAAACTCCATGCAACTGCTCTTCCTTCCATCACCTTTGAGCTTTTCGTAGTTAGCTCTGCTGAATGATGCAACAGATTCATGCATGGATTTTGGGCCACATACAAACACTCCAATCCTAGACTCTCCTGCTTCATTGAGGAACTGTGATAGTAAATCTGAAAAAAAAAATAGAAAGTTTACAGAAATTCATTCAATTGGTTATAACACAGAATAACATGAAAATAAATAATTATATATCAGGATCCCATAGACAAGAATGTGGTACCTTGTAGGTTTGGCCTCTTGCCAAAATTTATTTCTGCATCCTCAAAAGAACCTTGATCTTTTAGGTAACCACTGTCTGAAACTTTGGCATTCTGTTTTAAGCATTGCTGTTCCTTGTTAGCTGATCTTATCCAGGTGGATACAACAGTCACCAATATACAACAAATGATAGAAATGATAAATGAGCACAGGAGCAATAAGTCACTGATCCATGAGGGCTGCTTCTTCACAGAGGATTTTTCATTGGCTTTGCTCTCTTGGTGCAAGAAAATATGGCTTAGGAGGATAACTGAAGCAAGAAAAATCAAGGAGCATATTCCTGTAATTGCAGCCTTCCATAGTAGGCTATCAGATCTTTCTACAACAGCTTCAGGAGATATGTCTATCTTGATTGTCTTGACCTGAGACAAATTCTGCAGCACTTCTCCGGTGGCGGCTGGTTGTTTATCCTCTTGAGTAACAAAAAGTTTAAGTTTTAGACGCGAAAGCTCTGCCGATCGATTCAGGAGTGGCGACAAAGCTAGTGCTAACATGCTGAGATCCGGCAACTTCTGCACAGTGTAGATCAGTAATATCCGTCTCCAATAATGAGTGCTACCAGTGCCTGAGGCAATATCTTGCAGGATGCTCAATGATGGAGTTATGCCAGAACCACCAGCAATTAATATCAAGCTGTCATACCTGTTTTATGAGATATATACATGTCATAAAGATATTTTAGGCATCAATTCGGGGTACTATTATCAACATCACAAAGTTTAATTTAATGCTCAAGTGATTCATGTCAGCATTATGAAGGTAACTTCTTTTGTTGCAATTAAGTGACTTCTACATGTTGACAACAACAAATCAACTTGTGATTTAGGAATGTGTGCGGCAGTTATATAGTTTACCTTTGATGAAGGGAAGTTGTAGGACCATATGGACCTTCAACTTCTACCACAAGGTTCTTCAGATGACCGGATTCCACACCATTCACTGAATTCACCAAGTTGTAGAGGTTATTAGTCCACTGGCCCTGGCATTTTACTAGGAATGAGAGTTTGTCAGTTGTCATGTTGGAACTGGAAGTTATGGTAAAAGGATGCCATTGGAAACTCGATATCGATGGAATTTTCACAAATATTATGCTTGTTGGATTGTATCTCGTACCTGCGACGAAACACACAAGGCGAATGAGGCACATGACAGTTCAGTACTAGAAAATCAGGCTATCAGAAAATAATGACATTATAAGTAAGAGGCAATACTTGGGTCCTTTGGAAGTGTCAGTTCAACTGCTTTGCATGGCAATATCCTTGCAGAAACTACACGAATTGCTTTCCTTGATTGAATGGCGCGCAGAGCCTTGTCAATTGCAAAGAGTAGAACACCAGCGAGTACCAAATAGAAGTGACGATGTCCAACATGTAACAAGAGGAACAGGATGAAGACTATGTACAGGTGGTGGGTCATGTAGAAGAGCTGAAATCTAGTCCTCCTAATTTGAGGCAATGAAGTTATCCAGATTATTAGTCCTGTTCCAAACGCAATTGCACCGGCAATATTAATCTTTCCTGTCTTCTGCCACCTTGTTATCTGTACACATAACACAATAATCATCTCAACCTTGCAATCTTAATTACCCTGAGAAACTAACATAAAATTTTGTACTTAATCTGGTAAGAGTACCAAGAAGTCCTATGAAATGAAACACTGTTTGATGTCTGAAAAATGCAAGTACAAGTCTTATCTGTGTCTTAATTAATAGACAGACACAAATCAGATCGGTGGTTTGAGCACAAACAATTCACATCTTCCTAACTGATCAAATTATCCAAGAATAAAGTAATTAAACTACCTACCTCTTGCAGAAGGCAATTCTTTGCTGCCCATATGAACATGATACTGATCCCATGTAACAATGAGAACAGCATCATGCCATTAGCAATCCACACATGATACCTAACTGAAGCCTCAAACTCAATTCCAATTATCCTAAACACAGACATTCCCCTTAGAATTGGCAGGAACTGAAGCACCAGACAGGCTTCACTTAGAATACCAATTCTGACACCAATATGCATCAGCTTGAGCTGCCATCTGCCGTTACAGCCATGACAAAGAATTATATCAGTAAGACACAATAAATTATGAGTGAAGAACAAAGTTTGATAACAAATTTACCTATTCAATTTCAGAGACTTAAGTGGTGCCAACTTTTTGAAGTCACCAGCCACATCAGTGCAGTATGTCCACAACAGGAAACCAATGAAAAGAGTTGCAGCTAGGAGTTCCCCTCCAGTTACAGTTCCAACAGGACTCCTGATGATCAGTGGGCGTGAAAAGAAGTTGGTGGTCCTGGGGGATCTCCTCTTCCTGCAAAAACAATTCCATCACAATGTTGTTGCGAGAAGCATCAAAATGCTTGACTAGTACCTGAGCTTCTCTACTTTACTAGAAAAGTGCAAGTAGATGTAGCCAAGTGAAGCCATAGCCAAAATAGGATAGCAGTAGACCACAATTATGAGACCTACATGGATGCACACATTTAATCAGAATTGAAACTTTAAAGTTTAACAGAGATGGCTGTGATATTCAAAGGACTTATGATCAGAATTCATTTTGTGAGTACCATAATCACCAAAGATAGTCATTCTTGCACTGTCTTCTGCTATATTCCATGCCCTCTTCCACGTCTGTGTTGGCCTCATGATCCAAATGCATGTCCAAGCTGCAAGTATCAATGCCATGGACAGCTTCAAGGCTGTGAGGAGGCTGGAGATTGGTGCCATGGTTTCCCAAAACCTTGGACTAGAGCTGAGTATGGATCAGTTCAGTAGGATGGACAGCTATAAATAGCCTTATCAGTTGGAAAAAGGTACCACTAAATGTATCAACAGTTGGTTCATGAATTTCATAAAGAGAAGCAAGTTTGAATGTCAGGAATGTAAAAGATCTCGGTCGCGGTCATTAAAAATCATCCACTCTTAAATGATCAAAGAAAAAAAAAGTGTTATTACTTGTGACTTGGGGGGCGTTTGATATGAGGTAATCCAGATAGATTACCGGTTATTTAATTTAAAATTTTCAGGGCCCACTATATTATCATGTTTGGCTGCAACAGATTACCGATAATTTTTACTTCTCTGGTAATCTAAATTACCACCTGACTGGTAATGGAGATAGCACCCATGGGAGGTGTCTTTCCAGATTACTAGTAAGATGATATGCATTTTAACAAAATTATCCCTTCAACCAAACTTTAAAAATATTTACATTTTATTACGAAATAATAGTATTCAACATTATCTTCTAAATTTTAATTATTTTACGATTGATAATATAAACTCATATTTTGACATAACTCACTTTTTATATTTTTTTCTATTGTTTATATTTATTTTAATTCAATAATTTTTAAGGGTATTTTAGTAATTTTTATTTCATAATTTAAATTATAATTTGTGTTATTGCCACTTACCAAACTCTATGATATAATATTACCGATAATTTATAAAGTGGTAATCTATTTTAGTGATGATCTAAATTATCGGTTAATAAAAATTGAGAATGCGTCAAACGGGTCCTTGGAGATTTGGTAATGCATATAATCACATAAGGCGTGCATGCATGCAATGGTGATTTTAATAATTTCCTTGGCCACTTTCGGTTGGTGTGCATCTTCATGTTGGGATACGGATCGCTAGTAACTTTTGACTTCAATTTGTGTTAATTTGCATTCTTTGATCCCTTTATTTTTCTTCCTCATAAGTATTTCGAAATCATAGACCATTACTCCTATAAGAAAAAAATACTGTGTTTACTCTTTTGGCAATGGAAATGTTTAATTAGTCTTAATTTTCTTACAAAGATGCAATGGCCTATGACTTTTAAGTACAATACTTGAGGAAGGATTGAATGAATGAAGGGATCAAATAAGAATGGTTTTGTCATTTTTATATAAATAGAAGGAATACTAGCTACTTCATATGTATTCCAAGATTGTAAACTACTTCAAATGACATATTGAGACATTCTACTTTAATATTTTCTATAGAAAAGGGCTATCTACTAATTTTAGATTTTAAATTGTATGAGCCTCATTTTTTATCTTTTAAATGTTATTTATGAAAAGTGTTGTTGTGTCTTGAATTATACTGAAAATTTTGTAAGAAAAAAAATTGAGAGAAAAAAATAGAAAAAAATATATGAGGGATTGGCCCGTTATATATAAAGGTTAGGATTTTATCAAGGTGGAGTGGTAAGTGGTTCCTCCCTGCTTAAGCAGGTCTCGAGTTCGAGTCTCTGTGAATGCAGAATAGTTATCGCTGGGAGCCTCACCTACCACAGTCAGACACGCAACTCGTGGCTACACCAAATTAGTCGAGCTTGATGGTGGGCCGAGACTTCAACCTGTGGCCAGTGCGCATAATTGTTAGCGCCGCGTCGGTTGAAGAATCGATGCCGTTTTTCGAATACTGGGGTGACAACCGAAAAAAAAGATATAGTAAAAAAAATTTAGCGACGATCTCTTTTGCTCATAAATATTTTTTTCTTATTTATATTAATAAGAGTATTTTATCAGTTTTATATTAAAATTGTATGTCTTTTTTTATTTTAATTCGTTATTTTAATCCATGATCGATCTCTCCATCTATATTTCTAACAAAAAGAAAACACAACTAGCTACTAACTTTTTGACTCGATGACAAATCTAGAAGATTAGTTAGTTAGAAAGCTAGAAAAAATTATTTCTTACGTACCATTCGTGTCAAAAATGTCCTACTATCAGCCACCAAGCTAGCTAAGCTAACTAGTGAGCAAACTTTTTACACTCTCCTTGAGACTTGAAGAAAGAAGAATCCTAAAATAAATATCACGCCAATAAAGTAAGAAATGGCTCTCACTGCTGCATGCCTCGTGCTATTTTAACTAATATTAAAATGGCCCACTATGAAACACGCAATTGACTCCAAGTACAAACACACCGATACGGCCCTAAAAGAGGCATGCAAAAGCTTATGATCTAAATATATAGATCCTATCGAAAAATAAATATATATATATAGTATCAAATGATGTGCATGGGACAAACGAGCCCACGAAGCTATTCTTCATATCACCAAAAATTCTTCTAATGGCAACTATAAGCCTAATTAGATTAATTGTGCATTGTTCCTTGTTCCATTAATTTTTTTGTGTGTCAATATGTTCCATTAAATTTGATTACAGTGCAATGTTTCTTAATCCATCAGGGGCATTCTGCTTTCGGTACAAGAATGGAGTTGGGGAAAGTATTATGAATTCATCATAACTTTTTGGGACGTTGTTTAATATGTGTTATCTTAAGTCGCACGTCTAATTTTAATGAATAAATTTTTTTATATAAATTTGGATATGAGTTAAAGAGCGTGTAACACACTTTTAATATAATGCGCATAATCTCATATAAAATAATGATATTTTTTATAAAAAATATGAACAATATTCACATAAAAAGTATCGATATTTTTTATATAAGTATGCTACATTTTTTCATTTAGATATTTAATCAGAAATAAACTTCTCGAAAAATTTTTGAACTTTATAAGGCAGTGTTTGGTTCAATTATTATTATACTTGGTATAAGTATATTTATACCGGTGGTATAGTTATATCTTATTTTTTATTTTTTTATGTTTGGCTGGATATAAAAATAATAGGGTATAAGAGTGTAAAAAATGATGGTATAAATTAATACATGTTAGATAGTAAGTATTAATTTTGCTCGTGTTATAATCAAGTTTGGTATAACTTTTTCTTTTAATGATAAAATTGTCCTTCTTGAGTTTGGTGTATAACTTGAGTGTTTGGATATAATTTAGAGGATAAACTCTTATCCCTTAGGTTGCGATTGTCATTGCACATTACCTGACAATGTACATTCTCTATCAGAAAGATTGTCACTTATTAAATTGTCGGCAATGTACATTGTCTTGTTTAGTATGTATAGGTAATGTGTCTGACAATCTTTATTATCTTATTTTTTATATATAATAATTAATAATTAATAATTAATGTACATTTTTTTACTAAAATACATTGAATGAAATAGTTATGTTTATAAATTTATATGAATTTAATTAAATTATTTGAACTTGAATCACAAACATATATACTAAAATAAAAAAAATTTAAGTGATATATAATTTTCTAAAACTGATAATAGAAAATTAATAATAATTATTCTAAATGTTTAGTATATTTTAATAATTAATGATAGATTATTTATTATTTATAAATATATTAACAATATATTAACAATCTATTATAGTTAAAGTAGTATAAATAATAATCATAATTTATTTAATGATAACGATAAAAATAAAAATATTAGTATAGTAATTAATAACTATTATACTAATTAATAAAATATTATATTAATTTAATTTGATTATTTTTATCATCTATTTAAATAAAATTTTAAAGGACGAATATGGAAAGAAAATTATAGGAGATTGTCACTTGAGTGACAATTTGAATTGTCCTCTCTCCCATAGGCAATCCGGATTGCCACTTCACAAGCAATTTGCATTGCCTATCAACATAGTACAAAATTAAAATAAGTGAACGAGGTAATGTGGTGGACCCATGTAATTTAATACAACATTACCAGTAATATGAAAAGATTACCTCTA
>LTAE01001759.1:57823-89626 GCA_001647135.1 Pontederia paniculata | reverse complement strand
CCCCCCTCTTGGTGCCATTCCAGATCCTATAAGCGGCATGCTAAAGACCCAGGGATTCTGCATGACCTGGGTGGTGTTTCCGTTCCCTATATGTCTTTTTATTCCATCTTTGATAGTCTCCATAGCCTGCATAAGTTGTTTCCAGCACCAAGCCATATCTTGTACAGAAGAAGAGGGTGGGAGCCAGGGATGAGGCAAAGTGTATTTGCTTACCATCATACTCACCCAGATGTTATCTTTTTTTGTTTAGAATAGCCATAACTCTCTTGGCGAGGAGAGCTGTTTTGATATGATGTAGAGACTTGATGTCCGGTCCTCCTTCAGTCTTTGGTTGCTGAACTATTTTCCAATTAATGAGATGTGCTCCTTTTTTTCCATCATTGGACCAGAGGAAACCTCTTGCAATTTTTTCTAAAGACTCAATAAAACCATTAGAGATATAGACAACACCCATAGAATAGTTTGGAATGGTATTAAGAGTGGATTTGATTAGAACGATTTTACCAGCTTGATTAAGGCACTTTGTTTTCCATCCTGCCAATTTACTAGACATTTTGTTGGTTATATGTGCCAGATGCTTATGATCAAGGATTTTATAAGATATAGGTGACCCTAAGTACACAAAAGGAAATTGTCCAATATCAATACCCAGTATCTCCTTAATCTTATGTTTTCTGGTGCCATTGAATTTTTTAGGGAGGTATATAGCTGATTTTTGTAGGTTATTTTTTTTGTTTTGTAAGAGGCTGATATAATTTGAGTATGTCCTTTATTCTTTTGCAGTTTGATGTATTTGCAGCAATGCATACAAGTAGATCATCAGCATACAGTAAATGACTAAGGGTAAATGATCCTATTTGAAAAGGTTGTATTCTCTTAAGTCTAACATCTTGGTTTAGTAGGGATGAGAGAACTTGAGAGACCAGAATAAATAAGTATGGGGATAAAGGGTCACCTTGTCGGATACTTTTGCACTGTGAAAATTGTTAGATAAGGCTCCATTTATGCAACATGAATAGATAGGTGACTGTATACAACTTTTAATCCATAGGATGAATGGTTCTGGGTAACCTATGATCTTAAGAACATTTAAGATGGCTTCCCAAGAGACCCTGTCAAATGCCTTTTCCATGTCGGCCTTAATTAACATGTATTTCTTTCTTCCTCTTTTCATAGAATGAGCAATCTCCTGAGCTATATGGATAAAATTATGAATAGATCTGTTGGCCACAAAGGATGCTTATGCTGGATCTATTAGGTCAGGAAGGGTAGGCTTCAACCTATTTGCTAGGATTTTGGCTACGACTCTATATGTTATGTTGCATAGGGCTATGAGTCTGTAATCTCCTATTAGTCTTGGGTTGTCTTTCTTAGGGATAAAAATGAGTGTGGTATCAGAGCATCCCATAGGCAAGATCTGGTTTGTGAAGAAGTTTTTGATTTCTAGTGTGACATCATTTCCTATTATATCCCAATAATTTCTGAAAAATTCAATAGTGAAGCCATCTGGTTCAGGTGCCTTCCCAGTGGGCATGGACCAGAAAGTATCTTTAATTTCTTTAGATGTCACAGGCGATGTTAGGTGAATGGTCCAGTGGGAAGCTAATTTAGGGAGGTGAGGCCAGGATGACAGAGGTATTGGAGGGGCAAGGTCTGGTTCCCATAATTTTGTGTAATGATGCACAAAAAGTTCTCGGATTTTTAGGACATCAGTGATGTTGTTTCCATCCTTGTCTACAATCAAATTGATTGAGTTTCTTCTATGTCTAATAATGGTGCTTAAGTGGAAGAACCTAGTATTCCGGTCTCCATCCTTGATCCAATTAGTTCTAGATTTACTCCACTATTTGATACTTATTTGTCTTAACAATGCTGCATGTTGATTGTATAATGATCTTAGCTTGAGGAGGTCTTGATCTGGGAGGCCTTGGCTTATATCTTTAAGTTCCAACACGTGGATATTTTGTTTGACTGGTTGAGCTTTGTTTTCTAGTCTGCCTAGGCTATTTCTATTCCAATGACAGGTTTTTCTTTTTACTTCGTTAAGGGAGTTAATAACAGGACTAGAAGAGTTTCTATTATTCCACACTTGTTTCACAATCTCTTTAGTTTCTGGGTAACTAAACCAAAAGTGCTCATATTTGAATAATTTGAATTTGGTTCTAGTTGAATTTGAACATAGAAGTATGGGTGCATGATCAGAAACTCCACGGATGAGGGTGTGTAGGGATAAGTTGGGAAATTTTGAAAACATATGTTGATTCACCAATAATCTGTCTAGTCTACAATGTATACGTGCGAGGCCTCTCCTATTATTACACCAAGTGAATTGTGGGCCGGTGAGAGGGATATCAAAGAGTCCTTGATCATTTATGAAATCTTTAATATACGAACATATTTAGTAATTTTAAATGGATTGCCTCCTTTTTTATTAGCAGGATATAGGTGATAGTTCATATCTCCTATTAATGCCCAAGGTATATCATCAAGTGCTAATGAATTTAAATTTTTTCCAGAGTAGATTTCTTTGTATAGGGAGGATGCTCGCAGAAACAGAAGTCAAGCGAAAAGAGAAGTTGTTAAAAGTAATAATGGCATGAAGGAACTGAGGCATCATTTGGACAGTGTTACTCGGATTGTAGGAGAGCTCCAAGCTAGAATAATGCCTCCAGAGGCACCGGTCCCCTCTTGGAAAACTCCTTTCCAGTTCCTGCCTAGCCTGCGGATTACTTGTAAAGACTTTTCTTTAATCGTATGTGATTCTACTAAAATAATAAAATCAGGTTGATGAAGAGGAATAAGGTTTGAGAGCTTATCCCGGACTTTACTCCGAAAGGCCCCTCTATAGTTCCATGCTAGAACTTTCATGATATACTCGGTTCTGTGTTGTGGACGGCGTTGCTCCTCGTCCTGTTGATATCCTGTAGGTTCAAATGAAGAGGGTTAGAATCTGTTATGTTATGTAAACTCTTACCTTTGCTCTTCCCAGCCTTCTTCTTGTTCTTCAATGTTGGCGGCGGAGGCGAGAATCTGTTTTTAGCCTTGGGGGAGCGTTTAGTCTCCGATCTGATTTCTGGAATGAGGTCTTCATCTATTTGCTCCTCTTCAGACTCCGAGGTTGTGGATCTATCTTCCAGGGAGGATGTTTGTATACCCCTGACTTGGGCCACCAGCTCTTCGTGCGAGGTGGGGAGGGACTCCATGGAGGCAGGCAGCCTTTGCCTTCGAGTAGAAGTTGAGGGATTAGATGATAGCAGAGAGGGGAGAGGTAAGTGGGGGAAAGGAGATAAGATCGGACTCCAGGTTCGAGAAAGAGAGATTAGTGGCCGTTGATGTGTTTCTTTTTACACATGGAGAGTGAGATCGCTACGCTGCGTGAACCATCACGTGCTTCTCTGAGTGAGTGGGTTCCGATTCCCCAGGTAGGGTTTTCGTTGAATGTAGGGTTTCAACCAATGGTCCCAGATCTAGCGACGGATGGCTAGGATACATCGGTTGTAAGACCTCGAACCGGTTTTGTATTGCCGGTTTAGGTATCCAGGCCGACCGCTGGCCCGGGTGGAGGTCTTGCCAGCGATCAGTACCCTGCGGCTGGTTGCGAACGGTGCCAGCCCCGGAGGTGGCCACCGACGGCGTCCTGCGCCTTGGAGGTTCTGAACGCAGTCAAGCGCCATACAAAAGGATGTCATCTTTGCCCGCCCGAATCATTTCACCTCCTTTCTCCCTCAGAGGGCATGAGTTTATGTGATGACCGGCTGTGCCGCAATTGAAACAAAAAAGGGGTAGGTTCTCGTAGGTGACCCACTGGAAGTAACGAGTGTTGTCTGGGAGATTAATCCATACCCCTAGTTTCACTGGGGCTGACATCTCCATTTCCACGCAGACTCGAGCGAAGGGAAGTCGTTCTCCTTTGAGTGTGTGCTCATCTACCTTCAAGGGTTTACCAAAATTAGATGCAATACGAAGTATAGATTCAACGTTACCCAGCTCGAAAGGCAGTCCCGGCAGATGTAGCCAAACAGGCGTCAAACGGCCTGAAAAATGGTTTGGCCTAGGAGAAGTTTAGTATATTCCCTTGGAAGCTCCAGGATCCCTTTGTGAGCACGTTTAACCTGTCATCATGTTTGTTAAAGATGAATAGTAGGTAAGAGTTACCCAGGTCAGCGATTTTGAGGTCTCCGGTCAGCGTCCAGAATTGCTTTAGCTCTGATCCGAGCCGATCTAAGGGTAGATCTGACCCTAGGAATCTCCCCAAGAGACAATTCTTGAGATCTTTCGAACGTTGATCCGTCTCTTCAAGTGGAATGGTGATTTCATCTGTGACAGCTTCCTGAATAAGCTTGAGTCTTTCCTGCGATATCTGGGGCAGCACTGTTGTGGAGGGACGAACGCCACACACTACGTTGGACCAAGATTTAACCTAAAGAGAAGGAGTGGGAAGAAGAGGAGGAAGAGGAGAGGGCAGGGAGGTTTGGGCTCCCGTTACAAAGGTTTGGGGGAGGTTTGTGGGCGAGAGAGAAGGGAGCGGGGGAGGGTCTGGAGGCTCCATTTCATAAGCGTTCCCTCTGTCCGTCTTTCTTTATTCGCTAACTAGTGGTCAGTCGTTTTCTTTTATTGATCATAAAACCATCGAAATTGTCTATGTGCAAGGTGCTCTAGCTAATTTTAGGAATCTCTGCATGTTATCTTCTTCAAGCTTTTAACCACAACCAATTTTTGGGGATTCTATTCGGCACTTTTAGTATTACACCTCGCCACTCAAAGAAACCGGCAAAAAGATGTGATGTATGAAGATTCACAAGTCAGCCGCTTACTTATTCTACTTTTAAGTTTAAACTTGAGAAAAAGGTATCGAGGCTCTCGCCAAATGGGTGTTGTAGTACCGCTAAGTGTGACTACCGAATCACCAGATATTTCAAACTCTAACCAATATGAATTGGGGTATACTTGTAAGTAAAAAACTTAATCAGAAATATTCGATTCGAGATAACACAGATTAATCAGGACTAATATAATTCCGAATATTATAAAGGGCAATCCATTTTTTTTTCAAATTCTATATATCCACATTCACAACTCACTTGCTAGAAAGAAATGAGAGAAAAATGGACATGTTTTGATAAGCTCTGCACTTTTGCCATGTTAACAACACTAACAAAAAAACGTTGATACAAAAAGATCATTTATTACTATATTGAAGCACTCAACACATAACAATCTCGACTAGAAAGGGTTACGATCAAAATATTGTGAAAGCAAAACAGCACTCAACGTCAACACTTGCAATTGAAGTGTTAACTGCCTTTTCATTTAGGAAATAAAGAGAGCACAATTAACAGTGCTCTGTGCAATTCTTCTATCTGGTAACCTTAGAATGGTGCTGAGGGTCCGGCCCGCTGGGGCTGAGACGCTTAGAGTCCACTGCTTCCCCGGCTCCCTCGGCCACCTGCCTCCCACCAGATGCCGCCGGGACTTCAACCTTGTTGCTTACATTAGAGCCTCCATGGCGAACTGTCGCTAAAGGGCGGGACTCACAGTTAATAATGCAGCAGGATAGCACCAGTATGAGACACATAACAAACATGCCTTTCAGATGCAACCTTTCCATGTTGTCTTCTGCTCTCTTGTACTAGCAAACTGCCTGATGCCTATGAATTCACAAGGGGGATAAGAGACTGGTTCATGCCTTTATATAGCGATGAGAGCTGACACATTTGGTATAGACTAAGTTTCTGAGTGGAAGCAGCCACACATTTATATTGGTGCAGAGTTGTTCTGTTGCAGCTTCCAATGCATAAACCAATAACGGTATGAAACAAGAGTATTGAGTAAGGCAAAGTAGAAGAAGTAATGCGTTCCATACCACTTAACAAACCTTTTGCCCCCGCCACTCCCGGTGGTCTCTCTGGCGGTTGTGCATCTGTAGGAGGATTCCATTGCTATAAAGCTAAAGCTGATCTCTTGCACAGAAAGGGTTACTACCTCGGACGCTTCTTTTCTTTTTCCCCCTGTTTACAACTATTGATTCCTTTCTATATCTGATTTCTGTTCCATTTGGGATGAATGGGTCAAAGAGGATAATTGAAATGACAACCACTCAGTTTGCTTGTACTACTAACAATCCTAAAAGCTTAAGTCGATAAAAAGAGCCGCTAATAATTTTAATTTAATTCAAAACTCACACGTGGACAATTAAAAAAGAAAAATAATTTTTAATGAGTAATGATAGTTAAATTAGATGTGCTATCAAGTACCAATAATTTTAAAAAATTAAGTCGATAAGAAGAACAACATCTTTATATTTATATTCTTAACACTCTCTTTTATGTGTCGTTGATAACTTTAATTTATCCCAAAGCTCAACACGTGAACAACTAAAGAAAAAAATTATTTTTTTTTAAATAAGCAACGGCGAGATTTGAACTTTGGACCTCTCATTTTGGTATCATGTTAAATTAAATGTGCTATCAACAAATTTAAAATTTAAATCAATAGAAAAAGCAATATCTTTATATTTATATTTTTTAATGAGTATGTGTTAGCTCTTATTTCTATGGTGCCCAGAGCTCTATGTTAGAAGCATAGGCTATTGTTGCAAGCATTTGCATTTCCATGTCGACGTGTATGTTGCATTTCCACCAAATCGTTTCCTTAGGATTTGATGAGGTATATTTTGATGCACACGTAGCCTTTTCCTTCTCAAAATAAGCCTATGGTTCTGTGAGATTATGGATGAACGATATGAAAGCCACTTATCCACCGATCAATCGAACAGGTCTCTCCTCAATAGTAAAAATTGGTATGAGTCTGATCCTGTCTGAGACTGTTTTACTTTTGAGTATATGCTCTTTGAATAAACGTAGCTTTCCAAATGTTAGTTGACGGCTGCGGGTAAGAGCAGAAACTTGAAGGAAAAAGAATGACTAAAGTTAACAATTTAATTATTTGGCTACGTAAAATAGAATTTGAACACGTAGAAACTTGAAACTGCATGGTATCAGTACATCAATCACAGGGTCCTAAAGTTTCATGAAGAAGTCTTCTGATTGGAAGTCACCAACTAAGAAAGCACCTCAGCGCCATGATAAAGTTAATGGCTAGTGATGGAAGGGCAAAGCGACTAGTACCAAAACGACCACAAGATATTCATGAATCTTGTGGGTCTATTAAATTGATGGATCTCCAATGAAATGCCTTGGTCACATCAATGAGAACAAAAGAAGTGGTCATCCTGCAACCGGAGGATTTTCTCGTATCAGATTTTGCAATATTTATGCGTCACCTTTGGAAGATGGCATCAGTCGGATCCGTGTTACAACATGATTAGAAAGCCATATATTTTTATGCACATCCTGGACGCATTTAAACAAGGCTAAGCATAAAGCTCAAATTCCCGGGCATATCATATTGGACTGGTAAACCAAAGGCATCTCCTAACCTGCACATTTGATGAACATCCAAGGAATGATGCTTACACATTACAACCATTGTTCTTAATGCACTCCCTCTCCTTATAGACATTGAATCTCAGGGATTTTCGAGAAGGATTAGTTTCTTTTACACCACTTAAACTATAACTTATTTTCAAACTAGTCCCGCATTATAAATTTATAATTTTTGATTCCTAAATTTATTTCGCATTTGACAAGCATGTCTTTCCGTCTATCAATATTAAGTTTTCTGTTAAATACCATTTATTTTATTTATCAAATTACTTCTCTACCCTTAGTTCAACATGTACGTCCACGCCGACCCTTCAGTGGTCCTCCTGCTCCTGCCGACGCCCTCTTTCCAAAACCCGTTTATCCCTACGAAGGCTACGCGGCGGGCATCGCCCACGCTCACCTCAGTCGTGCGGCACTTGCTCGCCTACGCCCTTCTAGATGATCCGGCCAACAACTTCTTTGGTCTTGGCGGTTCAGATCGGTCGAGATGCCGCTCCTGCAATCAAAATTGGTTAGGATGTTGCTCCTGCAGTTGACATCGATTGGGATATCGTTCCTCCAGTCGAGATCGGTCGCGGCCTCCATCTTCGACGATTCGGCGATGATGCCCCAACGTTTGAGACGCGGAGGGAGAAGAAGGTCTGGATCGCGTTCTAGCCACTCTAACGCTCGGTGGATGGTAAGAAGGAAACTCCATCAATGGAGGAAGTCAATCCAAGGCTCTCGAGGTCGGCATAGGTCTTTGTGGGGATCTCCATGTTATCTAATTCCAGCGGTTGCCGAGAGGTGAAGACGAAAGGAGGGGGATGGGGGCGGTACTTCCCCGTAGGATGAAGGTTTTCATTCTTTGTAAGGCGACCATCAAGGTCAATCAAGAGGTCACGCCATTGACGTGTCGTGCGTAGGAATGGCATTAAATTTACTGAAGCAATCAACTACTTCTAACTGTTTTTATCAAATGCAAACAAATTTAGGATTCGGAAAATATAAGTTTATAATTCGATGTTAGATGCAGAAATAAGTTATAGTTTGAGGGGTTAAAAGAAAATAATTCTTCCATGAATGCTTATTTTCGTCGCTGCTATTAACACCGGAGACTTGTTTGACCAAGGAAGGGGGAATAATTGTATATAGAAGTTGAGATGCTCATCCACATGGAAAGTAATACTTCTCTTGACAAAACACTTTTCATACAATATCTTCCACTGGCAGTTGACACAATTTTAAAGACAGAGGAGTGAAGTTTGAGAATCCACTTGATATCTCCAAACAAATTAGAATTATCCTCCTCACATCTGAATCCTTATTCTGAATCTCGCAGTCTTCTAATGCTTCTAACTATATGGGGAAAATTAGGTAACCCCTGAAACACCGTGGAAAGGGTCAACGAGTGTTATCCCTGCTCTCCAAATTGTTATTCAGCACTAAGAAGTCAAAAACTCCTAAAGATGTTAATTATATAATCAATCAAAGTGCATACATTTAATAGAAAGAAGTCTCAAACTTTATCAATGATTAGACCAGGAGATAGGCCCATTAGAGTCATCCCAATCCTGTGTCAACCACCGTTACCAACTGCCCCATGTAGCTTAAGTGTCAAACTTAAAAAACCGCCAATGCACACTTAAGCACTATCCATTTGAGACTTAGATACGTTGATCAAGCCCCCACTTCAAGTATATAAACAGTGGGTTTTTTGACAACCAATGTCATCGTCATGTCCTTCAATAAAGGTCTGGGACATTTGGGCATGGGTCAATCTACGACGATAATTAAGGTATCCAAATTATCTGTTGGCATAAGTGGGCCAAACAACTTAGGGACAAGTATTCAAGTGTAGTGTAGTGGGCTAATAAATCTTTGTTAACCAATACGAAGGGCTTGCCATGAAAGCCATCGTCCTCGCACTGATGTGCTCTTCACTTTCTCCTAAGAAAAAAAAATAATAAAGCAGATGATATGGTTTACCCGGAGACAGATCGCCCATCACAGGCGGCCTCAACTCATAGGAGCTGGAGTTAAAAAACTTGGGTGCCCCAGTTTTGGCTGACTGGATGATCAAGTACATCTTATGAATTTTTAGGGATAAAAAAATGCAGACAACTATAGGATCTAATACTAGTCACGCAACATTCACAAAAAAAGAAATATTCTCCAGGAGAAAAAAACAATGACATCAACATGTCAGAAAAATGAAAGATAACTTTGCGGAATTAGTAATTAAATACCTATGCACTAAGAATAATTGGAAAAGTACAAGCCACTTCAAAAATGCAGATTGCTCTATGAAATGGAGGAGGAATTCGATCTGACCTTGTCATTTCAATGATGGTCACCACATTTCAAGCTAGAGTCACTTTCTTCTGGAGTTCTGTCGTCATGCCGAGACTTGTCCAAAGATAGTGGAAACAAACAGCCAACTGACATTCAATCTAACGAATATTCAATATAAATTCTATATGCATCCTAGAACGTATACTCCAAACTATAATGTTCTAATAAGCTGAAAATTGTACCATCATTTTATTTTCTAGAGAAGTTCACATCATTAAACTAATGGATCAGCATAAGGAAGCGATTCAGCCCTTGAGCATCATCAGATCTGATCAATGGAATAATAGCGACTTATTACAATCTACAATAAATCAATCAAACAAATAAAACATCAATCTATCTGTAGCTGATGAGGACCTTCACAAACTAACAACAAAAAGGGATGTCCAACAATGTGTCCTGGTGAAAACCAAAATGTGGTTGAAGATTTAGACCCAAAAAAAAGGTTGAAGAGGGATATCTAAGGGCAACCAAATTATCCTAATCTTCAACGGATTTCTGCCTGGATTTCAAATGTAAAAAAACAGAAAAAATAATATTCATTTTATATCTGCGTCAAAAAAAAATCTTATAGCCAAAATGATCAGTAAGAATCTCCTACCTATTAGATTATGGTTTCGAGAGATTCAATCAAGGGACAGTACCAACTCCGTATCTTATTGAAACATTCTAAATACAATTGAATTATCTAGATCAAATTAGAGAGTAAAAAGGCGTTCAATGTCAGTTTCATTCTTTGGAGTCTTAACCATACATCAATTAGTTAAAGCAAGATCATACTGCAATGGAGTGCTAATTTGCCTTGGAAGTAGTAGGACGTCAATTCTTCCAGTATTCTCTAGATCGAAGGCTTGTTGCAAACCTCTGAAGAGCACATATGTTCTTACTGATTAAGGTTCTACAATTGTTGTACCCGACTAAAAGGGGAAAAGAAAAAAAAATCATGAAAGAAATTGCGAGTATAAGAAGGTGGAAGGATATCTTTGACTGTATCATAGGACGGTCCAGCATCAGTAGACTGTTATTATTGACAATAGCCCGAACAAGTAAGTCTTTTGCTTCCTCATGTTTCTTTCTAAGCATGCTGCATATCTGGCAAAACATTTTATAACTTTCAGGAATTATATTATGCTGCATTACCAACAGTAAAGGGATTGGAGATGCTAAAGTTAATACTCACATCATCAAGCTCCTTAGAAAATGCTTCAGCTTTTTCAATATTACCATCATTTTCAATTGATGCTGGCAGTTCCAAGTCCACAATGTTTTCAATCTCGGTAGCACTTGCAATATAAGTGAGATTGTCAGCATGAGCATCATGTCCGAAATGTTCTCGATCTTCACTTCTTAGCACCTGTCAGTTTCAGTATAATCAATATTGCAAATATGATATCACGTGGCCTTTCAATCATCTGTCCGTCATGGAAGTTGTGATTATGAGTAAAGACCTGGCGAAAATAACCATTGACAACCTAATATAATTACCTCATCAATACCATCATTTGGGAAAACCTCTAGAGATGCCCTGCACAATAATAAAGCATGTTTTTTTTAATTTGAAAGATAATCAATAATAAAGCAGGTTCATTAGTATAAAAACAATAGAACATCAAGTACTCAGACGTCCATATTAACCTTCTCTCCAGTGAAGATGACTCCATATGTTTCATAGGGATTAAGGTTGGATCTGTCTCCGTCGTCTTGCAAAAGAAAAAATAATTGAAAGTTTTGAGAGATAAAAAAAGATTGTGTATCAAAGTACCAAAAAAGCCTATTCAAAATATTTACATGGTACTATAATGATCTAGACAGGAATAAAAGGTAGTCCATCTGGTACAAGCACGAATAAATGCAAAATGAGACATTAAAATTTCGAAGTAACTACAATTTGAGACTCTTAGGTCTAAATGCTTAAACAAAACAAATATTTCATTGAGGAATTTCAGATTTATTTCCATGCTCATAGATGAAACAAACTATCATGAAACTTAATTATGGAAAGTCAGACGTCTCAACAAAAAATTATGGAAAGTCAGATTCCCAATTATGCATAAGCAGTGACAGGCACGAAATTTCTAAATACAAACAGACAGGCAATGGTAGAAGGCTAATGCAGTTCCCATCCCCAGTTAATATGCTGAAGAGTTGAATTATTTTTTGTCTGCCATGAGTTTCCTTTTCAGTAGGAAAATTTAGTAAATTTATCTCCATATAAAATTCAGATTAGGCATCTGCTATTTCTCAAGTGAAATTTAATATGAACATAATCAGAAAAGCAGGGAAGGATAAAATCATAGAACATATCTGATAAGAATCTTTTATACCAAAATGAAATGCAATAAGAGAAAGCACCTCAGGTGTCTTCCTCTTCAGAGACGAGTTCAACAGTGCACATTGATTTGTGGTGTCAAAGCCAGCAACTATGGTTTTTAAGCGCCCCTCTGGACGTGCATTCAAGTTTCTCCCTTTTAGTATTAAGGAGCTTGTGGTATTGCCAGTTGGTTTTGATAACCTATGGATAGACCCCAATTCTGTTATCAAGTCGGTACTCTCATTATATAAACCTCTCCAGAAGGGGTTTAGTATTTCCACCTTAGATTCATGAAGCTCGATGTTCTCAATTTTTTCATATCTTTCTGAGTAAAATCTTGATCTTCACGAATTTTCATCTGGGGGCTCATCAAAACAGAAGAAACAATCTTAGGGATGGAATTTTTCGCATTTTGGATTGAAGTAGTCTTGCCAATCAAGTTGGAACCAAGAAGCTCAGTACTGCAACAGACATCCAAGTACACCGTTTACTTTCACAGAAATATGTAAAGGATATAAATGTTATATTTTCCCCTATATCCATACAGCTTAGCTATCAGATATACTATTAGAAACAAACTGAAATGATAAAGATTGACACACCTTAACTGAGACAATAGTAACAAGAATATAAGAACAAACTTAAATAATTCAAAAGAAGGTAGCAACAGCAAAAAATGAAAACACAATGAATAAAAACATATGTGCAGAATCTATCAGTCATATGACAAATAGGTCTATTTATTAATATAAAAGAAAACTGCCATCTATCTATCTAAAAAGGCAAAATGACTTATTGTGGAATATTAAATGATGCACAAATGCTACAGAGTTCTGTATATGTTTCATTTACAGATTTAAGAAAATTATAATAATACAATTCCCTCAAGAGGAAATACTTGTTCTCACATCTTTAGAATAAATTGTCTTCTGAATTTCAAATTTCAATGCCATTTTGTATTATAACATATAATATGGTTATTCGCATTGGAGTGTATCTCCTTACCAAAGATCATCACTTCCCATATCAGAACTTCTACTTCCAGTTACATTTGATTCCACTTTTGTTTTAAGTTTGTCATCACAGGATGATATGCTGCACTTCTGTTCTACAGTTCCTTCAACATTTATATTGCAGTCTCTGCACCAAGAAAAATATTAATCCAAAACAATTTACAGTAAGAGTATAAGCATTCTTGTTTATTTTGGTATTACCTTTTTGCAATTGCTGGATATGAACAATTGGAACTCATTTTCATGTTACATCTCCCATTTTGTTGCAGCGGAAGTAATTTCGACTTCTGATGAAATGTAGTGGTTTCTGGCTTGTTGAGGGGCTTTAGTTGTAAAGAAAGTCTGTTTTTTCCTTCAGTCGGTATAGCACTCGGCAACTTGGATCCTCTGCAGTACACATGCAATGGATTGTGCTTCACCAAAAGGTTTTCAGTGGCCAATGTGCAACCAAAATAAACAATAAGATTACTAGTGCATGTTAACCATACAATTTTATTGATTTATTATTCCATTTTACTTGGATATAAAGGAGGAATGGTCATTGTAATGCCAGCTTAAGAACAACAAGCATAAGAAATGTCGGAAAGGGTATTAAGTCATAATTGGCAGCTTTGCAGATTGTAAAGTTTTATCAACCAAATCTAGGTTGTTGTGAGAAAATATACAGGTGCAATGGTACATTAATGTCGAAGAAGGTATAAGAAACACCACTATAAGATAGTTAGAAATATATACGGGTTTAATGGTGAAGGAAGATGCTTTGAGGTGGGATCTTCTCTCTCGCAGGAATTATTCATTCCATGAGAAACTTCGCGGGCAATCTCCTTATTATAAGCATTTTGAGCATCTTCTATGACATTAGTATATTCATTAGAGGACCTGCTTCCTCCAATAATCTTGATTTGGTTAACCTCATGATTCTGAAAATTGTTGGCTTTATCTGAAGATTCAACTTTGCCTTTTGGCTGCCAGTTTCTGGAGTTACAGGAGTTTACGGAACTAGTATCTCTAGATTTCAAACTCTCCTGTGGTCTAATACTACTTTCTTCTTCATTGGAAAAATTAGCCTTCAAGGAGCCAGATGAGATGAATTCCTTTTGAACTTTGGGAAATGCATCTTTTGCAGATTCATTACTAGATCTCGATAATAGAACCAATTCCCGTGCAACGCTTTTTGTGCAAGATTTCGTCTGGTACAAACATATTTCATTTGACTGCTCCCTCTGCTCAGTTTCAGTAATAAATTGTTTTGTCTTTTCTTCAATACTAGAAATTTGCTTTTCCACAGCTTGTTGTGCTTTATGAGATATATCAACCTGCATACGAGTGTCAGACAAGGGGGTAGAATCATGTAACCCAATAGAATCTGCCAATTGAGCAGACTTTGAAGTTGAGATACTATCTGAATTTGCCATGACTTCAGTTTCACTTCTTTCAAGTGCCTCAGTATTTGTGATGGACTTGCATTTTATGCCTAGATCCTTTTTCTGTTCAGCAGAATTAGCAGGTGTAGTTTCTGTCATAGTTTTACTGACTTGTTTTCCTCCATTTTCCATACTTGCATCAGGTTCAAACACATCCAACCTAAAGCGAAAAGCCAACAGTAGAGTTTCATAATCAAACTGATTCAAAATAAACTCGTCCAAGTTTAGAAATCAATATACATGTCATTAAACTGCAACATAAAAGGGAAATAAATGTAGCTGATAGAAGAAACTCACGTACCCCTTGAAGTCAAATGCAAAAGAGAACTTGTCGCTATGTGGATCCTGCGTTTCTTGAACAAAATCCTTGCCAGATTTCTCAGTTTTCTTAAGTGGTTTGGAGAAGTCCAAATCAGGAATACCGAAAGATGACAGCTTGTCAAAGTCAGGACCAAGTCCAAAGTCATCCCTACGAAGTCATAATGTTAATATAAAGAAAAAAAACTAAAAACTGTGATAGGATTGGACTCACAGTTCATCAAAATTAAATGATTTTTTGTTTTTTCGTGGAACAGCTTCCACATCAAAATCCAATGCATCTTTGTGCACTTTCGAAGAATTCCAGGAAGTAAGGAAATCTGTCCCAAAATCTTCATCTGAACATGATAAGAAGTAAGAAGCATCGCATATGTTAAACATAAATTTATTCCTTAAGCATCAATCAACTATCAAGAAAACATCTAGTGGCTCTAGAATGATAAACGAAACAACCAACATAAAACCAGAACTAGCACCAGAATAAAATTTGTGCCTTCGTCCATGCAATGTTTTACATTCTTTCTATCTGTGAAGGCAAGCCTATTACATGTGAAATATTGTATGTGAAATTGGCCCTAGATAGAAGCACAATAGCTTGCTAAGGTAATGCTTAAAAATAAACATAAGAACATGGGAATGTGACTTGCTGAGGTTATCATTAAGGCAAGAAATGCAAAATATGCTTTGGTAACAGTTTGGGATGAAATATTACACATTTGGAAAATTATGTCATGATCTCTATGGTTATATTTTTCATCACTTTCCATCAAGCACTAGACTCATAGGCAAGATTGACTGTATCTTCTAGACATTGCACTTAAGATGTAGCTATACCGATGTCCTGCTACTATAAACTTAGATGTAATATGACCAAGCGTACCAATTAGTGGATTTTTCTTTTTTGTACAAGGGTTTGAAGGGTCTGCATTTCGTAAATCTGCCATGTTTTCATCCAAAAGCTGAAACTATCCTTGTACTCTGCAGGTATGGCATAATGATTGTTAACAGACCATTCTGATCGAGCAATAAGTTAAGATTTAACAATAAGAGGCATCTGCATGAAAGTATCCTTGCGTAAATAATCGACTTAGCATCTACATGAGACTAACAATCTTATTCATGGCCGGAGCATAGAATTTTGTACTAAACATAGATTTATACAGTTTCATTGTATATTATATATCATATTGCTGATAAATATTTTACATCCACGACTAACAGATTTGTGTTCAAGGATTCATCTGGTAGATTATACATTTCAGTCTCTATCAGATGAATCGTTTCACTCAACTTTCAGAAACAGGAAACCTGAAAACCTGCATGGAAAGAGTAAATGCAGGATGCATCAAAACTGTGACGAGAAGCAGAGAAGGTATCTCAGAAATTGCAAACAAATCTTGGACGCTCAAAAACAAATTAAATAACGGAAGATGTAATACCTAGAAAATCACAAATTTATCAAGCAGTAGGTCAACCGGATCAAACAAACAAACACCAAGTAACCACCCACAAATCCAAAGAGGCAGGCCATCAAAAGGGATGATCAAAATATACCTAGAGAAATTACGGATGAAATTGGTTATAATAAATGAATTGGTTCAAAGAATTCCTCGACCAAATAACATAGAAGAGAACGACTTCAGCTTCATTCGGAGATTTCAAACTCCACACATAAATCAGTGAATTAGAAGCCCAAGAAGAAAGAAACCCTAAATCTCTTCATCCATGAGTGGATCAAGCTTGTGAAAATTGACGTGCACGAAAAGACGAGACGATTTCTAGTTCGAATGTAAGGTTGAAGAACTCGAAATAGGGATTTAGTTGTTACCTCGTAAGCTCAAATCGAAGGATTGAAGAGAAAAGGGAGGAGATCGAAGAACCAAAGAGCGGCTTCGCGGAGATCACCTTCTTTTGGAATTCCCTGCGAGTCCTAGGAAGAGGAGAGGGACGGTGGCGTCCTCTCCACGCCGGACTTTGGTCCTCTTTTATAGTGCTACGAACATAAGGCGGGAAAATGATACGTTGGATAGTTGAGAGAGTCTTGTCTACGTTCACTTAGCACGTTGAGCTTGGAAACTAGGGGCATCCCGGTCCGATCCGACCGGATTTTCGGGCGGAATATAATCGGGTCAGGACCGGGTCCGATGACTTAGAAACCCGGTCCAATCCGGGTCGGGACCAGGTCCGATTTTAAGAAACTCGAATTTATTTCCGACCCGGTTTTCTTATATTATAATATATAAATATATTATAAAATATATATTTATGTAATATTTATATATTATATTATATTTTTAAAAAATATCTAACATATAAACAGATTTTATTACTAATGCATAATGAAAAAGAGTTTATAGTTATTAATAATTAATATTAAAATTTTTATTTTTATTTTTATATAATAAAAAAATAAAAATCGGGTCAACCAGGTCGATCCGATTTTATTTTCGATTAAACCGGGACGACCCGGTTCCGGACCCGGCCGGGACCGGGACCGGGTCCGGGTCCGAATCTCATTTCTTGAGGCCCGGCCAAAACCGGGTCAGGGGTGATCCGGTCCCGAACCCGATTTTGCACACCCCTATTGGAAACGAATATAAAGAAATTTGGTATTTAATTTTTAGGGTTTTTCTCATCCTTAAATTATCGACTTTAATTTTTAAATTTTCTGTTATTTTATATTTTAAATATTTATTAAATTAGTTTTCATTTTAAATAAAAATATAAAATAAAATAAGATCGAATTTCAACTAAAAGTCACGAATGTTCAAGGCTGCGCCTCTCTTTTTTTATTTTTTTTACATTTTTTCTATGCTTTGACTTAATTAATATGAAAAAAAGAACTAGCATTATTAGTAGTTTGGACGAAATGGAAATATTTGAAAAGTATAAGTAAATGGCTAATATTAAAGTTTAAGGATTATTCTAGAAAAAATCGATAGTTTAAGAAAGGTGAGAAAATCATGAATCATAATACGTGCAATTTTTTTATGCGAGCTAACTTAATTAATTACTTTTTACATTTTTCGAGACCCTAAGCAAAGGTTCCACATTCGTAAACCGCCCTTCGATCTAGTGACTAAGATTTTATTCGGCACTAACGTAATCTTTTAGCAGTGCATATTGCCTCAACTCTAAATCATAAAGAGAAAAAAAAAACATGAAAGAGCATTTATACTTCTATAGTCACAAGTCATTGCCTTCAAAAGTTTTGAAGAATATACTGTTATTACTACTATTATTATTATTACAAAAGATCCATTTTGTTCTTTGGAGCATGCCAATATAAGAATATTACTATCATCAAGAAGAATTTGACACAGAAAATAAAGAAATATGGTGGTTAACATAAATCGCCGTGAATGAAGCATAAAGAGAAATATTTTTTCTTTTTTTATTTCAGTGGTAACTGCACATTTTTTTCGCGTTTCAATTTAAGTAACGAATTATTATGATTTTGTCCAAAAGACTATTAAATATTAATAACCCATAGTTGTTATCTGGAAAGAAACCAAAATAAATCAATGCAAAGGATATGGATAAGAAGCATGGATTAGTTGGTCAATTAATACATAGAATCTGGACATGCTCGAAGCAGCCAAAGATTGACTGGCTAATAATAACATTAGCTGAGAGGCAAGACTCAGCCTTATTATTCTTTCAGAAGGCCACAACAAAGGTTGAGCATGTGTTCATGGCATCATACACCCCTCCTTGAGATAAACCCCAGGGATTCTGAATGTAGGCTTTCGTTCAGGGAAGGATGATGGCCTTTCATAGACAATTGTTGCTGCATGAATCAAGATGCCGGCAGTTAAACCCCATATAACAAATTTCTTGTCTTCAGTTTTGAAGTCGAAGTAATGTACAAGAAAAGTCTCGCCCATCCATTCTCGTTCCTCAGACCGCCAGTTCTGATCCTGTGTTGAAGTATAAAGTTATTTTTTTGTGGGGAAATTTATCTGAATCAAAAGTTTGAATTGAATGAAACCTTGAGGAACATCTCCAAGGGAGCATCAAAAATTGCTTCCACCTCACAGGTATTAACCACAGGCTTGAAAAGCTGTCTATCAGCAAGTACACAAATGACTGGAGTGACTCTGAGAAGATGCTACAAAATGAGTTGGAAAATAAATCAGATTTCAGAAGAAAAACCAAAGGCTATTTCCTCTGAGACGGTATCCAAAGAATGGCTCTAAGGAACATCAGGATTGCATTTAGCACTCAGCTCAAAATACATTTATCATTTTAGTTGCTGTCTTTTCATTGATCAACATAACAAAAATAAAAGAAATGTTGCACAAACTATTACACTGGCAAGACCTCAACAATAAATGAAGCAGTTAGAGCCATTCGCTTGAAAGGCATCCTTAGTGAACTCAATTAGGTCAGAAAAGTAATACTATTTTTTTCTGTTGTTCTTTTAACAGAATCACAGATAGCATGGCACAGCAATACATCATTATCTAGAGAAGAAAAAAAGCTGTCGAGCTAGTTATATTCTTAGGAGATACAAAGAAAAAGAGGTTCCAACAATGGGCTAGGAATAGTCACTCATTATATGAACGGTAGAGAAGAATAAAAGGTACAACAGCCCCTAGCGAACCCATAAATGATAAATCTTTGTTTGCTTTTGCAGAAAATAAATTGCACAAAGCGACGATCATAGTGTCCACTGTAGTCATTAGCCAAGAAACACTATCACATTTTTCCGAGACCTGAAATTGCTAGTATACTAAAACAAAATTCTCTTAAAAGGTTAAAAGTACAAGAATACCAGAAGTGTTTGAAAAGGGTTCTAAGAAGATGCTCCCACTACAATGAGCCACTTGTCACTACTTTATACAAGGGAAGTGAATACGTAAACACTTACTGCATGTGATACTGTTACTCTTCTCCAGAAATAATCAATTGAACGAAAAGGAAATAGATAATGGAAAGAAATTCGCCAGCATCGCCTTTACATTTGAAAGGCATCTGACATCCAGAATTTTCTCTCTGGATATACCACTATCAGGAAAATGACATTTGAAAAAATGTTCCTTCCAATCAGTCATCTAGACTTCCAAACCCATAAGAACTTTCGTTTTTTTCAACCAGTTTCTGGCACCCCTTTATCAATATTTTTTGAAATATATCCTTGCCATAAAAACACTGATTGGCAAAACCTGAGCACATCTGTTTGCATATCCAGACGTAAGAAGAAAGATCTTGTGACTATACACCAAATAGACTGCATAATTACAATATGCGCTTATCCAAAATCCAACATGATAGTGGTCAAAGACACATGTAGGTGTCTGTTTTAATACTCTGATTAAACCACTGTCAAGGTTTTAATGAATATCTGTTATCATATACAATACAAAATACAATCAAGAATCTTTCATATGCAATTCTTCAGTTGCTATAAGTCTGGCAACTCGTGATTACAAAAGGATATAATACATGTGACTCCGGTATTAAATTCTTAACTATGAGCTGGAAATTACATTATTTGCATTTCCTTAATAATTTTTTCATAAATAAATCAGGTTTCGTTAGTACATGAAATATTAATTAGGTCAAATACCTAGGTAGTAGGCCCAGTAGCTTCAACCTTCGATCTCCTAATGATGGAGATGGTGGCCAAAAACAAAGCCAAATAGCTTGCTTTCACAATCCCCACCATAAAGATATAAAATCTATGGCAGTATGCACAAAGATTGATGACATGTGTATCGTCCTCAAAGTTCTAAGCAACTATAAACGCACAAGAACGGCTAGAAGACGCAAGAACAAAGCTAAGAAACAAAACCATTGTGCTTGTGTAAAATGCAGCTGAAGTAGAGTAAAAAAAAGGAACCAATGAAGCAGGTGTTACCCGGGACAAGAAGGGCTCCAGCGTTGTTACGACTGTGACGAGAGATGGTTCCAATCCAATTTCTTCCTTGGCCTCTCGCAACGCCGTCTCGACATCATCCTTGTCCCCCTCGTCCGCCTTCCCCCCGGGCAACGACACCTCGCCTGCATCATCATCATCATCACCCGTTCGCTAAAACTCCCCAAAGAACCCAAAAAGTTTGAACATTCCACACGCTCCCTTCCGAAATCCCTCAAATTGGAAGACACACAAGAGGAAGAGCACAAACCGGAGTGGGTAGAGAGAGTTGAGGAGCGCTTGGTGAGAATGACGCGAAGCTCGCCGAGCTCGCCCTGGAAGAGGCAAATTAGGACGGCCGCCCTCTTCGGCCGAAACCGCGGCCGGTTGGTGGCGGCGGCGGAGGTGGAGGAGGACTCAGCGAGGTCCTTCGCCTTCCCGTCGACTTCTGGGGCGAAATCTTCGCCGGCGTCGTCCGGCGCCGGCCGGGGCTTGTGGAGGCGAAGGCGTCGGATGAGCTCGTTAAGCCCGCGAGCGGAGTCCATCGGGACAACGGATGCTGGAGAAATATGACTCGGTTCCGTCTAATTTGGTCTCGAGCCGAGAGGTTGCGCCCTTCCAAGTCGTGCGCGGCTCGCTGTGATATGAAAACTGGGAAAGGTTTCGAATATTTTTTATACTTTTATTCTCATTGGCGTTTTATTGATGCCATGTCAAACTTTGCCTTAATACTTTTATTTTTCGTATTCGCGTTCGATTGAGAAAACTAATTTATACGAAAGCTGGAGGAAATTTAGAATAAACCTTTAAGGAGGAAATTAACTCCTCTTGTGGTTAAATATTATTTTAAGTCCTTCACGAAGTAAAATACTATCTAGATATTATTTCCTACATTTTTTGGTACTATATCATTTCCTACATTTTAGTTCATCTTATGTGGACATATTTATTTTGAGAAATATTCTTATTAGATTCTTATTTAAAGTTATATTTCATTCATTGAAAATATTATATAAATAACTCTTTCCAAAATAAAAAAAATAAATTAAATATCCTATTAATTTATCATTTAGTAAACATGTCAAGAATTTTTTTTCACAAAAATGTTCTATAAAACTCACTTTAAAAATTAATTTTCTCCCTTTTGATTCACAAAAAATTATTAGCAATTCACATGTGAAAGTGTAGTAAGATTATTACTTAATACTTAATCTAATTTACTTAATCTAAATAGTATTTCCTACATTTTATTTCCTCTTATGTGAACATCTTTATTTAGAGAAAAAATTACTTTATAAATTTAGTTTTATTAGATCATTATATAAGTTATATTTTAATCATTAAAAAAATATATAAATTGTTGTAGAAACTAAAATAAAATCCTGTTAATTTGACATTAAGAAAACATGTGAAGAATTTTACACAAAAATGTTCAAAACTCTATAAAGCTCACTCTAAAAATTAGTTTCATCTCTTATGGTTCACGAAAAGTTATTTGCAATTCACATGAAAGCATAAAAGTGTAATAAGATGATTACTTCATGTAATTTAATGCATTTCAAAAAAAAATATTTATCATTTTATAATTTTCAATCTATAAAGTAATGTGCATTTGAAGCGCGTTAGATGCTTTTTGGTTTGTTGGAAATTCTTTATCATAAATGCCAATGCAGCAATCGTTACTTAACAATTCTATAGATTTTTTTTTCCAAGGTCATAGATGCAATGTAACAAAAAAATAAACAGCAAATTACTCTAAAAAAAAGTATATTTTTATGTTTTTTTGCACATATGGCCCAATTTTTTATTTGTTGGATAAAAATCAACAATTTTTGTATTCATATCAAATCTAGCCTAATTTTTTTTATTGATTTACAAAGCACGAACTTTTAATTTTTTTTTTGCCATGTCTAGCATCATTATATATTATTGAGATAATTATTAAGTTTGATATGGTAAATATATATATATATATATATGTATTATATATATATATATATATATAATATTGTTCGCATATAAATATAAATATATACTATTTGAGTTTATTTTTTTCTTAACAAATAGTGCATTACTAATTAAATCATTTAAACTTTTATATCAACAATCTCTATTTTATTCTATTTATGAAACAACTAATTCTTGTATTAATATATCTAAGATTAATTATTATTGATGAGTCACATAAAATATACACAATAATATATTTTTTGTTAGTTTGATATTTTAGGTATAAATAATGTTCACTTATCTAGTGAATTTATTATATCATATCTAATAATTTCCTTTAAGATATACTAGGAGGATATATAAGAAAAATATTGGGCTATGTGCTTTGAGAATAAAGGAGAGAACATCTTCATATTCCAAAAATGTAGTCAAATATTCATTGGAATATTATTATATTTACTTTTTCAGAAATCATTTAGAAAACTATGAAACCATACATTTCTATCAATATATTCCATATATCTTATTTTATTATCATCAAAAGTAAGAAGATCATACTCCACTCTTTTCTTTCTTTTCATTTTAATCGTATTTCATTTTTTGTAAACATGCTATTATATTTTTATATTATTTATTATGATGACCAATTAGAAATTAATTATAATTAGACATTTATTAATTAAGCAAATACTGATTAATTACTATAGTACCATAATTATAAAGAATTAAATTTATAAGTATAAATGAAATAAACAAATGCTCATTTATTATTAAAGATTATTAATACATATGAAATTATTTTTTCAGTATAAAATATTTTAAATAAATTCAAACATAAGAGCATATTTTTGTATTCATATATCCAAATGGAATAAGAATATAACTAACTTTAGGAATATACACAAGAATATGTATATATATATATATACATATATATATAAATATGTATGTATATATATCTTATGTACATATTCTTTTTATATTTATTCTCCAACCAATATACCCGTGTAAGTTGGTGTTATATTATCTAATAAAAAATTAGGCTAAATAATAAATGTTGGTGATTTTTTATACAATAAATAAATGTTTAAGCTATATTTTGCAGTAAATTTTCTCAAAAAAATAAACTATAAAAAGTTCATTTAATTAATGAGCTAAAGTTGACATTATTAGAAAGGCTCGAATTAAATTAGTCTACCAGTCGAGTATAGTTAAAAAAATAACGAAAAAAATATTATAATTAACATGTATCCTATTCAACATTTGCAACATGCAGATCACTCGTGTTTTTGTCATTTGATTAATTTGATTATCATTTATCATGATTAAACTAAAAAAATAATGCCTAATTTTATGTTATTAAAAATATTAAAATAATATATAAGGACATATAAAATTATGATAGTCGAATTAATATGTTAAAAATATTTATTGAATAATTTAATTGTTATAATCATGACCGTTTTTCCTATTTAACTAATGTCGTAATGTGACCAGCCGTGATCACTGATCGCGGCCGTGATGGCCATATCAGGTCGTGATCTGTGTGATCACGACTATGACGCGTACGCAACCACATGAGAAAGACGGCAACGATCGCGCTCCAAATGCGTGGAGCTGCCAACGATGTTGGAAGATAAAACGCGTGCGGATCGCGTGTTAATAGAGGTGTCGTCTCGATGAGGAAACAAGCGTCGACAGCCATCAATTGAGCGCGCCGTGAGCGCGCGTAACTGCCGCGGACGAGGGGGGCGGAGTGTTGCGTGGCAGCGGCAATAAAAGGACTTGAGCGCGTGCTAGGAGCCCCCAATCCGAAGTTGCGGAACCCCCATCTCCCTCTCTCATTCTTCAATTGGTATCAGAGCGTCGACTTATCGATCCGCCGATGCTCTCCGACGCACGAGACGTTCGAGCGCTGTCCTATCTCCTCCCTGTGTCGCAATCGACCTTTGTCGACATCATGAAGCTCCTCGCACCGTTCCCGCTGCAAACGGCTGACCGAATCCTCCCCGACGACGATGTCCTGGCGGACGGCGCTGCAGACGGCGAGACGAAATCACTAGTTGAGAAGAGGTTAGGTAAACCTATTAAGTCCGTGGAATCAACGCCATATGAGTTATGGGTTGGTAGAAAGTCCGAAATGGGTCATCTCCGGAAGTGGGGATGCAAGACGCACGTGTTGATCCCTAGTCAGCTTAGGGACAAACTGGATCTGATGATAGAAACGTGCAGATTTATTGGATATAGTGAGCAGTCCAAGGGGTACAAATTTTTTCATCAGGAAAAGAGCCTCATAGAGAGTCGTGATGCTACTTTTCTAGAGAATGAAAAGGAGCAAGTTGAGGAGGATGAAGATTCTCTCACGATTCTAGGAGACGATGGACACGACTCACGAGATTCATTGTACTATCCAGTAGTGAGAGTTGATGATCCAGCTCCAAGCGAGATACCCTCGGATGCGGTGGAATATGGTAGTTCCACGAGTATAACTGACACCAAGCGCTCATGGGTAACACACACACATTTAGATGATTATGTATTGTATGAGTGCGAGGCATCGTGTTACTCCGTTGATACTGAAATAGATGATGATACAAATCATATCACCCTGAAAGAAGCGATGACTTCTAGTGAATCGGAGTCTTGGGCGACCGCAATGAGAGTAGAATTTTAGTCGATTCAGAACAACGGAGTGTGTGCATTATTGATCTTTTGAGGGAGAAGACAACCCATAGGATGTAAATGGGTATTCAAGAAGAAGTACCGCGCAGACGGTTCTCTTGATAGATATAAAGCGAGGTTGGTGGCCAAGAGTTATACTTAGTAGGCCGGTATTAATTTTCAGAAGACTTATTCCCCGGTGGCTAAGTTTGCGTCGGTACGGATGATATTAGTCATAGTAGTATATATGAATTTTGAGTTGTTCCAAATGGACGTCAAGACATCATTCTTGAATGGAGATCTGTCAGAGGACGTATATATGCGACAACCTGAAGGGTTTCAGGTGAAGGGTCAGGAGGATCAAGTATACAAACTCTGAAAATTATTATATGGTCTAAAGAAATCATCTAGGCAATGATATTTGAAGTTCTATGAGACAATAGTCCAATTTGATTTCAGGACGAATAAATTAGATCATTGTGTCTAAATCAAGCAGAAAGAAAATAGTTTTATGATATTGTCACTATATGTAGATGACATACTGCTTGCCGGGAATGATGTAGAGATGCTCAATAAGGTCAAGGACAAATTAATCAAATAATTTGAAATGACAGATATGGACGAGACCTCCTATGTACTAGGCATTCAAATCAGTCGTGATAGAAACTCAAAGAGTTTGAGTTTAAGTCAGGAACAATATATAAATAAGGTACTGAGAATGTTCAGGATGCAGAATAGCAGTCCTGCACCTACACCTCTTGTGGTTGGGAAGAGGCTAAGCAGAAGCCAGTGTCCCAATGCACGGCAAGAACCTTTGGGTGAGCCATATGCAGAAGCGGTGGGCAGCCTAATGTATGCAATGCTATGTACGAGATCTGATTTGGCTTACACGATAAGCCTTGTGAGCAGGTTTCAAAGTAATCCTGGAAAGACTCATTGGGAAGTCATTAAGAGGATACTGCGATATCTGAAGAGGACTGTACAACTGAGATTGACATACCAAGCTAACACACTCGAGAAAGTAGGACATTCAGATGCAGACTTCGGGGAGATATTGACGACCGAAAGTCTACGTCAGGTCATTTGTTCCTTCTGGGTGGTGCAGTCGTTTCTTATGGTAGCAAGAAACAAGGGTGTGTGGCGAGACACAAACAGGAGGCTGAGTATATTGCTTGTAGTGCAGCAGCCACCCATGGTGTATGGTTCAGGCGTTTTCTTTTAGAACTAGGGCTCGATTTGGTCAGAGGACCATTGCCCATATACTGTGATAATCAAGCTGCGATAAGCTTGATAGCGGAGCCAATAGTTCAAAAGAAAAGCATTTGAGATAGAATATTACTATATTCAGGATATAGTCGAAAAGAAGAAAGTAACAATGACGTATATGCCTACGAGTGATATATTAGTTATTCCCTCACAAAGGGAATTGCAGCTAGTACTTTTATCAAGCATGTGGGCTTGATGGGACTCAGAAGTGACTGAGTCAGTGTGAAGTATTCACGGATAGTGAAAATTCGGGACATGATCTCCAGTTAGACTACTCACGGATAGTGGGAGTGCTGACACAGTGACCACGCTGGTCAAGTGGGAGATTGTTGTAATGTGACCAGTCGTGATAACTGATCACGACCGTGATGGCCATATCAGGTCGTGATCCGTGTGATCACGATCGTGATGCATACGCAGCCACACGAGAACGACGGCAACGATCGCGCTCCAAATGCGTGGAGCTATCAACGACGTTGGAAGATAAAATGTGTGTGGATCGCTCGTTAATAGAGGTGTCGTCTCGATGAGGAAACGAGCATCGACAGCCATCAATTGAGCGCGTCGTGAGCGCGCGTAACTGCCGCGGACGAGGGGCTGGAGTGCTACGTGGTAGCGGCAATAAAAGGACTTGAGCGCGTGCTAGGAGCCCCCAATCCAAAGTTGCGGAACCCCCATTTTCCTCTCTCATTCTTCAACTAACAAGGCAAGTAATAAATAAACATTTAAATTGATCTAACAGTAAAACAAATGTATTCTCTACTCATTCTACATGAGTATTCTTCATCTTCATTTTTTCTGTGTATGTACTAAGGGTTGCGTTTGGTTCAAATTATATTAAACTAAGAATGAGAACAATTATAGTAATGGGTTCGTTGATTATGTAGTTCACGTTTTGGGCTGTAAGTTGCAGAGGTTAATTTCAATCGTTGAATTAAAAACTACAGGCTCATATGAAATGTATTGTTCAGACATCATAATTCCCTTTTCTTTGCTTTCTCTCTCAATCTCTCTCCTGGTTCTCTCATTGCCTTTTGTGTCTATATTTCTAGTTTGAACTATTATCATCTTTCATCTAATATATGAAGATGAAAATCATAATCTATATCTCTTTAAAATTTAAATATCATATATTCTTAATTATCCCTCTCATGATCCTCTTCATCATGACCCCTCTCCATCGTCAAATGTACCAACATAGTGGATTTGTCTTACATGTAGATCAGGATGTCATGGACCATATGTAAGTGGTCTATGTTACCTCTAAACTTTGTGTTGTACCAAAAAAATTCCATCGGTTGTGTTAAGTAACAAATGATGGAGTTGGTGAATACTTCAGGGTCTCTTATTTCTCACACCGGGTACGCCCACGTGAGCTTAAGGGAACTGGAGTTTTACCCAACGACATCTAACCCCTACGCGCGGAAAGGGGGGTGCCCCCCGACGGGTTTGGACTTTTATTTAAGCTGGCCCGTATGGTGGAGATTAAGAGATTTACTATTTGTTAGGGTTTTTGACCCAAATATATTGCTCTTATTTCAGACTTGATATTGAGCGGTTGTAACGAAAAACAAGAATATAGTGAAATATCTTTGCAGGACGTAGCCCTCTCAAAAAGGGTGAACCTGGGTAAATCTGTATGTGTTATCTATTTTTCTGCATTTTCTCTCTGTGATCTTCTACTTGTTCTCGAAAAATCCCATCAACAAATACAATATTATTGAAAAATATTCCTTTTTCTCGCGGACAGAAAGCAATCCAATGTACCATCTATGTCATTATCCATGAAATAAAATACAAAATTATTATTTTCACCATCTGAGAAGAAAAATGATATCTCAAAGAATTCGAATCCTTTTGGTTCGAGTTTCTTTTTTTCCGTGGAACTCGAAAGAAGAAGATTAATTTGGAGAGCATTTGCTTTGGGAAGGTGAGTGTTGATAAGTCTAATGGATGGCTAATATCGCAAGCGGTGTTGATCAATTTAATGAACCGCTGATATTCACAAGCAGCAAGGTACAACCCAAAGGGTGAGTTGTATATTCCTTTTACCCTATAGTTATTTCTTATTTTTATTTTTATTCGCTTGGATAGAAATTATTCATATGACTTATTTCAATTTGTATTTGGTTGAACACGTGAATAAATGAATATAAAATATATTATTTAGATATATTTTTTTCAAAAAATATTTTAATTATATTTCATGGTAATATATATTATAAACATTTTTAAATAATTTTTTATTAAATATTTGATTTCTTAAAATATGTTTTTTATTAAAATTACATTATAAAAATCCATTACATCACAACATGAAACACCAACACAAATTTTATCAAAATAATAATTCCTTGCAACACATTATAAAATATCAACATTATAAAAGATATTACAATAAAGTAAAAAAAATATATATCTTGTCAAAGTAATAAGTCCGAGTTAGTACATAGCTATAATAATTTCATATATATCTGCAAGCAGTTATGTCATATGATGTAAAACAATAATCTTATCATATGAATTTTGTATAAGTAATTTATGTCTAAAACTCCTAATAATATCAAGAATTAAATTTCAAATATCAAATAAACTTTTTTTCATTTTGATTATATTTACACAATAATACAAATGTTATATTGGTGTTTATTAAATATTCGATTTATTAAAATTATTTATATTAAATAGTTGATTTCTTATTAATTTTTAATTTGTTAAAAATAATTTAAATTTAATAAATATTCATTTTGTTCAAATTTAATTATGAAATACTTGTTTTTTTATTGAATATTAATTTTGTTAAAAAATATTAATTATTTGGCTTGTTAAAATGTTATACCCTATATTAGTATAAGATAATACTTGCCCTCTTTTTTAAGTATAAATTTTGGTAATACTCATACTCATATTCGATATAAATATTTTTTTTAATGAGAAAAGTGTTATTTTAAAATTTTAATATAAATTTAAGTGATTAAATATAAATTAAGAAATAAATATTTATTCCTATTTTATACCTCAACCAACACACCAAAAGAGAAAAAAAGAATAAAGATCCCAGCTAATTTGGTTGGTATAGTTTGTCATATCTCCAATATTGCCCATGGGAACAAGGGCGTGGTGCAGTGGCTCACCCCTTGACTTGAGCACCGAGAGGTCTCCAGTTCGAATCCCACCGTGGGACTTATGTGCCCCTTTATTTTCAGTATTTTCTTTCAATGTATTAGGCCATAGGCCTCTCTTTGTAATCGAAAAAAAAAATAATGCCCATGACATCTTTTCTCTTTTTTTCCTCAAGTATTGAATAGTGATTTCAAAAGGTCTACTTGTTTAAAGGCTGTCCACGTTGTGCTTTCTGTCATACGAACGCGGTGCTTGGCCAATCATGGGAAGAAACATTTCGCAGGTGACGCCTAATTAAAAGAAAATATATAAATGGTGGGCTTGCATTTAATTTGTTCATTACTGAACATTTTGTCCAATCACAAGATGTGTCAAGTCTGTCTGAATGCAATGCAAGATTTTATATGTATTTCTATAGTTTATGTGCCTATACGTATGCCAAGTATTGCAACATAGAAGGACTTTTTCTACCTGATGAAAGAAAAAAAAGAGAGTAAAATATTGCAATAATTGGCGTCAAGATTGTCACTGATGAGAGAGAGAGAGAGAAGAAGATGTGACATATATTCCAGTTCGAGGTCCGTTCGTTGTCTACTTTATTTATGTTATATGCAGTATGATAAGTGATAGATAAATTATTATATGAAATAGTTTTTTTAATTATTCACTTGCATATATATATATATATATATATATATATATATGGACCAACCAATACAAATGACAAGGGAAATGTAGTATGCACGAATTATGTGGTCTTCATATAAATCTAAAATGTTAAACTAGTCTAACTACTACAAATGTAACATTTTATACTTTTGTGGATTCAATGTATTTTAGAAAGCGAATGTTGAAATATTATATTTTAAATACACAATATATTACATAATATCATGTTTGAAATTTCAATAAGACTTGGTCTCTCCCAATTTTTAAGATTGTACTTTTTGATACACAATATTTTTAAGTAAATTTATGTTTTTGACAATACTATATATGAATATATGATTATACAAATTCCTGATCCACTCTAAATTAAAATCTCAATTGTCAAAAAAGTTATATTAATATTATTATTTGATTGTAATATGACTATTTTATTATTTAGAATTGAGTTTTTTTTATATTTTATAGATCCCTTTTGATTCTTTCCCTGGCTCGTCCCTATCTGAATCCACCAATCACAATCAGTGCTCGTTTTGTTTTTTACCATTTAGCAAAAAAATAGCCTTCTTATATTTAGTAGTGCTATATATATAATTATTTGATTTGTATCAAATTTTCTGAACTGCATGAATCAAGATTGAAATAGATAAAAAGGAAGTTGCTTTTTAAGAGGCAAAATGATCAAGAGATTGCTTGAGGATGCTTGTCATTGGGATCCAAGGATTTAAGTTGGGAGTATGCATGTGTACTAATTGTGGTTGTCTTACGTCATTGTTGAGCTCTTGTACAATTCATGAATTTAATACATGTAAAAGACACGAAAAACATACAGTAAAAAACGATGTAATGCAATTATTCCTCATGTGGGCTTTAAATAGTGACCTTTCAAATAAGAAGTAATTATTGGAATTGTCCCAACTCTCCACCAAACATTGGTTGCATTCCTAACTCTCCCCCACATGGCCGTGTTCATCCAAACTCATTAATGTTGTGATGAGAACGGATCCAAATTATTCTCGAATCAATTAATGCTCTTTCTTTTCCTTATTTTGGCATAATATATATGAACCATACATAAATGAAATGTGCCTTGAATCAAACTCAATTTTTTTTTTCATTTATAGACCATATTTTAATTACCAAGAATCCTACAACGTTAATATCATGAAACTTCTTGGGCATCATTTATATATTAAAAGAATAAAAAATACAATGTGAGATTTTGCTGAGTCGAGTATGATGTAACATTATCTTTGCGACATTGATGGAGAATAAAAGCTTGAGAAATAGAATCTAGATATTGAAGCCCCATCTTCCAAGCCAAGTTCTCAAAGTTGTGCTAATAATTGGCATGCACACTCCAAAAGCACTTGTGGCGTGCTCATAGGTGTCGCAAGTTTGTGGAGAGAGAGAGAGAGAGAGAGAGAGAGAG
>LTAE01001759.1:27080-39915 GCA_001647135.1 Pontederia paniculata | reverse complement strand
CTCTCTCTCTCTCTCTCTCTCTCTCTCTCTCTCTCTCTCTCTCTCTCTCTCTACACCTTTTCTAACAGCTCATAACCCACACCACTACTATTCATGAAGCTGCCACCATGATCCATTCTGACACCCAATAGAGCAATCAATAGGTAGCCAATTAAACCCGGGTTCTCTACGATTTTGCCACTAATTCTCATCACATGCATCTACATATGCTGTTTTCATTTGCTTAATTCGTGTCTGGTTGGATGCATGGAACACTGAGATCCTAAACGAGCCAAGAACTCATTTCTAACTTGGGCAATCCATCTTGCGAGTTTGGCTAGGAGCTGACCCTTGACTTGGCTTGTTTCACGTCTTCAAAAAATATTACTCTGCATCGACATCGTGTAATGTATGGTTGGCAGATCGAATATTGTCCTCGCTGACATATTCTGATACACGCAGAACAGTGTCCTTAGATATAAGAAATAAAATGTGCAACTCATATTGTAATGAGTTTAATTGTAAAAATTCAATTTGTTGTTGCACGCTAAGTTTTTTATTATATAGTTCTCATAATGACTCGTTAAAAAGAATTGATTTTATTATGATCCAAATTAGTACAATTGATGGGTGAAAATGTGGAGGAGATAAGATTCTTAAACTTGGCAACCAATTACATACACATAAATATTTCAAAGTTCGAAAATTTTCTTATCGTAATTCTTATCATCTTGCAAATGATCACCTCTCTTCGGTCTCGAATTAAATTTCAATGCATCAACTAGTAGAGATATAATTCTTTAATTTATTTCGCATTTTAGACTACTATTTGCATGCTGCGTTTATATGTTGAAAAGCATGTGTTCTTTTTGTCTTTAGAGAATTATAGAGGAATCTATTTCAATTTTATAAATTTCTAATGGCACACTCCTAATAAATTTATTTTTGATATATACTGTAGCATTTTAGTCGTACATCTACTTGAGGAAGATTGGAGTGCAATGGAACCCAATTTAATTCTTTTTTTCAGTATAAAATTGGGAGTCCTTACAACGAATTCTTTTCGTAGCACAGAGAAAAATAATAATTTAATTACCCTTTGAAAATAATTTAATTAATTTCTTTGTAACAAAAACAAATTGCTTATTTCCCGTAGGATGACTTTTAATTTGTTATTTTGCTACTTCTAACAGCTTTAGCAGTAAAAAATATATTGTAATGAAGAAAGGGGAATTTTATTGTATAAGATCATGTGCTAGATACGAGTGTGTTATACGTTGTAGTAATAAATTCAAATAACATTAGCATTTGTGTACGACTTACGAAATAAGTGAATTCATTACCCTACATATGAGCACGATAGTATCCCTTGTCTAGCTATAACAAGTGATTCTAAAGACATTATTCGAGCAACTAGCAATTAAGTATCTCTAGGCATTCTCTTTAATTCTTGGAAAAATTATGAATTTGCATGGGACATATAATCAATATATGCGAAATCAAATGAATTAAACATAGACGTGAACATGCATCATATAGCTAGTTACGTACAAGCTAAATAAACATCGTGGAGAGAAACGTGATGCATGCATATATGTAGCAAAATTTTCGTTTATTATAAATGAAATTAAGACCTAGTATATATAAAAGATAAGCTAAGAAATTGAAAGTGGATGAGAATCTAAAAATAGAATCTGCCTTTTGTGGATAGGATTGAAGACCTGGTCACTTATACGGAAACACAAGTTAATTAAGAATTAATTATTGGTTTATTGCTTAGCTGCAAACAATTGATAATATAGCATATATTATTGTGTTGGTAATAACTATATGCATGGATAGTAGATGGATATTAAACAACTTAATTACTCACTTTGCTGGTCATCTAATGATGCTTAGCAAAGATAATAATTAAGTTTATCAGAGAAGTTGATCTCAATTAACTATTACGTGGAGTTACGTTAAGATACAAATAGTGACGGATAGATGCATTAAATAATGTAGGTCCAGTCTGTCACGCTTGTGCGTTTCCTCATGCTCTCTACATCGTGTATTCAATTTATGCATGTATTTATGCAAGTTAATCCACTGAGCAACATCGTGTATTTGTGCATGTGTAATTCATAGTAACTCTTCGTACAATTAACGGTTACGTATTGTAAACATTTCGCGTATAACATTTTATCATTTTTATTTTGGTGCAAGGTATTAAATTAGATATGCTATAAATAATTTTAAAATTTTGAGTTTATAAAAAGAGCAACATTTATACATGAATAACTAAAAAAAATTTAATACAAGCAAAATAATGTTTAAACTAATGATCTTTAACTTTAATATCGTATTAAATTAAATGTACTATCAACGATAAAAAAAACTTAAACTTATAAAAAGAATAATATCTTTATATTTATATATCCTTAATAGAAGACATATTTTACAACGTATATTTTATAATTTGTTAGGTATATATGATGATGTAATTAATTTCATTAGGATTAGCTTAATGATTTCGAATTTGATTTGATTCTATTCTTTTACTCTTTTTTTGTACCACTTCAATTAATGGCTCTTTCTTCATAATAATATAAAAAACAAAAGAAAATACAGAGGAAACTTGATGAAGATTACCCTCATATAAATAGGTGCACCAGATTATAGTTCATATATGAAGGAGGTATTTCTATTATGAGAGTAAAGTTTGGACATTTTATAATGACAATTAAAGTTAAAGGAAGTGCCTTGTTCATAAAAAAAGAGTTAAAGGAACTTGTTCCTCTAAAATATCTTTTCAATTGGGGAGTAAATTGACCTTCGAAAATCTTTGCAGTTGAATTCTACAATTTGGGTTACATGAGCCTAACTATAACTCCCTCATTTTTTTGGATGTGATATAGACTAAAAAAACAAATTTAAAATAAAATAATCTTTAAAAGTATTTTTTTTGCTAATTATAGTTTATGAAATTTAGTTTCGACGAGTCTATGTTATTTTAGATTACACATCTGATTATAATGAATGAAAATCTCAATGATTTTTTTCTCCAAATTTTAAAAATATTCTTTAATTGGCTTCTAAGTATTTATTGTATGAAATCCAGAACCTTAATAATTGAGATAGAATTATTAATGTTCTTACTATCAATGTGGTCATAAATGTAGCTAACTAAACACACTCGTATAGACACCTAAAATGATGGATTTGGCTAAAAATATATAATTGCTGAAATTTTCAAAGCCGAATGTTCAACAACGCTCGAATTATATATAACTTTAGTTCTGGGCAAAGAAGAAAAGATAAGAAAAAGTAGTGTTGGAGGAGGAAGGAAAAAAAAAGCATGACATGGGAATAGTGCTCAAAGTTTAGCTGAAATCCATGTCAAGTCACATCTGCACATGATAGTTGTTCACTTGTTCCTCTCTCTCTCTCTCTCTCTCTCTCTCTCTCTCTCTCCCCTGTCCTTCCCTCCAATTCCTCTCTCCTCAGGCTTCACACTAAAAGGAGAAAGCAGTAGGTCACTGATAAAACTAATCAAAGAGGAGGAGACGAGAAGAACAAGTGCTATAATTGTAGCAAAGGATAAGTTTCTGATCTCTCGGGGCTTTGAAGGCAACGGGCCATTAGCTATCGATCATTTGGCTGCCGCAATTTGCGCATGCACATCGCCATTTTTAGAACTCCTCCACAAATAGATCGACACAGAATTATTAGGAGCAGTGCAATGGCGCAGCTCCCTCCCAGGATCCCCTCCTCAACCGTGCCCATGTCCGCCCACTGGACCGGCTTCGCGCGCAACCCTCCCCCGTCTTCCACGTCCTCGTCCTCCTCCTCCTCGTCGCCAATGCTGCCCTCCGGCTTCCTCGCCGCGGCGGCGGCGTCGCAGGGCTCCTCCCAGCCTTCCTGGGTCGACGAGTTCCTCGACTACTCCGCCGCCAGGCGCTCCCACCACCGCCGCTCCGTCAGCGACTCCGTTGCGTTCCTGGAGGCCCCTCCGCTCATGGACGACGACGCCGCCGCGGCCGCGGCCGGAGAGTTCGACCGCCTCGACGACGACCAGCTCATGTACATGTTCTCGGACGACATGACTGCCGCGGTGATGATGGAAGCGCCTCCGTCGTCCTCGTCCGCGTCCAAGTCGTCTTCGCCGTCGGACTGCAACGTCAAAAACGAGGAGAAGCCAGCGACTGCAGCGTGCTCGGACCAGATCCCGGGGACCAACGAGTTGGAGGAGGCGCAAAGCGCGTGCAAATTGGACATGGCGGCGACGGAACAGCTGCCGGCGGGGAGCTCCGAGACGATTACAGACCCGAAGAGGGTGAAAAGGTGACGCCATGAACAGCATTACTTACCATTTTTTTTCAACTAAAATGTGGCTAGAAATCATATATCTGTGTGAATTATACAGGATCTTGGCCAATCGGCAATCGGCGCAGAGGTCCCGCGTGCGAAAGCTTCAATACATTTCGGAGCTCGAGCGCAGCGTAACCACATTGCAGGTACATATATATCAGCGCCATGGCCGACGGCGTTCCTTTACGTCTTCTTAGTTACATGATCTATTCTTATGATATAATGCATGTTTCCACCACCCTATGGAGATATCGAAGAGTCCAAATTGTATTGCTTAATTGTTAACACAATGCGATCTTATTTTCTGCTTCTTTTGTTGTGTGTTTTCTCGTTCGGAAATGAAGAGCGAGGTCTCGGCGTTGTCGCCCCGCGTCGCGTTCCTCGACCACCAGCGGACGATACTGACGGTGGGGAACAGTCAGCTCAAGCAGCGTATCGCAGCGTTAGCGCAAGACAAGATCTTCAAAGATGGTGAGGTTCTAAACACTTGTTTGCAAGTACGAAACAATACTTGTTGGGTTTATATAATTAAGCTAAGTATGAGAACCTTAATTTGTAGTTGAACTCAACACATTTATTTGACACCTAAATTTTAGGGGCATTGCTCATCTTGATGACTGGAAAACCCAAAAACATATTGGCAATTGATTCCATGACTGAAAGTATAGTGTTGTAAGTTGTTACAGAAAATTTTACCAGAACGATCAGATAGCTTAAAGAATTGGATTATGCCAATGATGGGAAAACAAAAAAAAAAGAAGCTATCGAATTGATGATGTCAGTAGAATTTTACACAATAAATTAGTTTTTGTAAGGTTATGTACCTAAGTAACCTTAAAAATATCTGTTTTCCAAACAGACGTTTGATTTTGTATTTATGATGTTGCAGCACATCAAGAGGCACTGAGGAAGGAAATTGGAAGACTCAGACAAGTATACAATCAGCAAAATGTGAAGATGATGACAACACCAACTTCCGATTCAATCACATGCACAGAAAAGGAGTTGCTTTGTTGACATGATGCAGGGAACGGTCTAACAGTGTTGCAACATTTCATCTAGGAAACAATTGTGGATTTCATGCCGGTGTAGATTCTTTGTTGTTTGTGTTTATTCATACTTAATATTCTTTAAAAGAAAAAAAGACTACGTGCGTCTTCGTGCAAAAACAAGATCCAGAGAAAGGATTGCAACGAAGGGGCAAAAATTGGGTTGGGAGGCTTCAAAATCGTCTCGGGGAACTTCCTGTTTTACTTTGTGTACCATTTGTGTTTCAAGAACAAGTGTTTGTTTTTTTCTTTTTGCCGTTGCAGTAATATGCATCCATACTGCTTTGTAGGCAGTTGTAGTCCCAACACCAGTGGTCTTGTGAGGTCTGCAGCCAGAACTATTACCCTGAAGGATTTCTTGAAAGGGACTGTATTAAATGTAAACTTTGGTTAAACTGAAATTTCTCTTCCCTGACTGAGAAAAAAATCATTAAAACTTTAGTCGGAAATTTTCTTTCATGACTGGGGAAAGATCATTAAAATTTAGTCGAAGTTTTTCTTTCCTGACAGGGAAAAAAATCAGTAAAACTTAGTCCAAATCACATCAGAGTTAATAAAAGATCAACCAGATAAATAGCTACCTTAGCCAACTTTAGCTGTTTTTTTCTCATTTGTAAGAAAAGAAAAAAGGACAAAAAACTACAACATCCCTACATCTCCGAACCTTCAATAGACCAGGTTTGGCGCCACCATCTTCCTCTTCCCATCATCACTCGCCGTCGTTACACTTAGTCCCCTGCATAATTTCAGGGATCACTCACTCTAGCTGCCGGCACGGCAGACCAGAGGCCATAACATTGTAAAACTCAAAATAAAATAAAAGATCAAATTGAGTAGTACAAATAGGTTAAGCATCAATTTGGGATTCTACCCGATGGGAATGCTTAAAGGATAAATACACAAATTCGTATGGCTAGCGGCGGAATAATTTCTAGTCTCTCACTGTTCCTTCTGGCCAACATCAAATTTGGCGATGAAAAAACCAATCGTGTCAAGTGTAGATGATGGATCAAATCTCTGAACAAGCTCCGCTTCGCGTTCTGTTAGCCATTCCCTGTTGCGAAAACAGTTAGTCCTTTGACAAGTTAAAGGAATTACCAAATAAACTGCAACCCCCCAAAATGTTGTCTTTATTTAGAATATTACATGAAAATGGACAAGAACATGAAGGAAAGATGCATGATAAAAGTGGTGATAATGGATCAAAGACCATGCAAGATCATCAAGTATGGCGTTTAGAGAATCACATTATTTAAGGTGTTAACGGAACTGGTTAAAACTAAAAACCTGTCAAAGAGAACATGGTGTCTGCATAAATCAGGCGTATCACATGAGATAATATAATTTAACTTACTCAACATATGCTCCATCATAAAGGTTGCAGGAGCCAACTATACCAGGTCCTCCAATTTTTGGATGCTGCAATCAGAAACAACTAATCAACGTCAGATGTATTATGAGGGGTCATGAAGTAATTAGTAAAGTAGCAAGGACATCCAAGACATAAAAACACTTCTATTTTTTAGTACCATTCTATTTCCCATAATCTTTGACAATGTAGCCAAGAAATGGTTCATCAATAGTTGGATGATCTTTCCATTTTTATATGCCGCAAGTTTTGTCCAAAACAAGTCATCAGTATTGAACTTAATTTTTTTTAAAGATCAAACGTAATAATAAGTTAATGAAACAATAAACTATGAAGAAGCATGGCATGTTCAAGACAAGATATTCAGTCCCTGAAACTTTTCAGCTTTTTTCCCTTTTGAGGAAGCAACGCTTCAACTAAATACAGAACTATTTCCCAGAACCATGCTAATATTTCAACAAAGGGTTAATCAACAGTTGGACAAGACAACATGTTCATATCTTGTAGCAAATTAAGCTGCTTAGGTAAACTTACCTGTGGTGCCAATGAGAGAAACTTGTATGTATCTAGTGCATAGCGAACTAAAGCCTCATTTTCTCCTGGATTTATTGTACACCTAGAAGAAATTATAATGGTGTCAATGGTATAATCAGTACAATGATTAGGTTGGAATAACATAACGACAGCTATTGCGATCTTTTTTTATTGTACTTTCTCAATAACCTGCGAAGAACACCTTTTTGTAACAATACTTCTACTAGGAAAAATAGCATTGCCATGTTTGAATATAGGGATAGAATACTTGGATATAAGACCAATCAATTAAGAGAAAAATGTGGCTCATAAAGATGAACTGAATGAACCTCGTGAAAGTTACAATTCTACAGAAAAATACTATGATTTCTCAGAAAAAAAACTATAATTTGAGATATTATAACATAATATATCGTTTTGAAATTACTTATAAGTCTAACTGCAATATTAGGTCAGTTGATTCCCAAAAGGCACCCATCAACTAATATAATGGAATCTGCATACTAGACTAAATACTCACTTGTAGGTATGCTGTATTTATAATCTCACAGCAAGTGATCTAGCAAACTATAAAGCAAAAAGGGTCATTATAAAGAAAGAAACATATCAAAATGATTTCAGTAAACACATTATTAGCATTTCAGTAAAGGGAAGGTTTATGTGAACAATATTGGGGGTCAGTTAAACCACTTAACTTTAAAAAATGTAAATAATAGCATATGAGGGTTGGAAAAATATGAACTTAGATGCAATGCATAAATAACTATTAGTCTGCATCAATTAGATTTGAGATCTTAGATTATGAATTTGTTAGGTCCAGGGTCCTTGATTTCAACTTATCCTAAGAACGCTTGCCCGCCAAAGAGATTAAATCAACAAGAATATATACTCACGTCGAGTACACGAGCACACCACCAGGACGAACTAGTTGAACAGCTTGATCAAACATTTTCCGTTGATATTGTCTATGACTTCGCAGTGATTGCATTGTCTCCTACAGTTATGCAGCAATATCAAAATACTCAAATACTAGAAAGAAAATATCTTTTTAGGAAGCAAAGAAAATACCTAAAATACAATGACAACAAGCGATTGCATTTTATCATCAGCATCTATATCTAAAAGAAAATTTTCATGTTCTCTTACAGAAGTGGGTTCTCTTAAAAAAGATTCTCAGCATTTCATAATTAAGTACTCTTTATTTTGGAGACTAACATAACTTGGATAAGATTTAGGCATCCTTTCACTTTTTCAAAGAAAAACTTGGATAAGATTATTACAACTGTGTTGTGTAGCTAAAACTAGAATGCTAAAACTGAAAGATAGAATTAGGAATAACATGACTCACAACAAATGACTAAGACATAATCTTTAGGCAATTTAAATGGTGCAAAAACACTAATAAAAGTAGGCAACTCTATTATCACAGAAGGAAAGCAGCTACTTCGAAAAAAAATCATTAGAACAGAAAAAGATGGAAGAACACTTTTATTATTATTTTATAAAAGGAAGAACACTTAATGTTTCATAACTGTTCTGGTCATTTCAACTCATAGTTAGTACAATGGTTTCAAAGTCATTCTAAACTTATTCTTCAGAATCCAGATAACTCAACACAAACATAACCAAAGTTGAGACCCATAAAACTGCATATGATAGAACTAATAGTTCCTGTGTTATCCAAAAACATTTATCTGGGATACAGGGAAAACAAATAATAGGAATTTACACCTAAAAAAACTGGCACCACTCAGTTAAAGCAGCAAGAGGAAGGATGTGCTAACCACTATATAAATGGCTCATGTGGTTCACTTAATTTTACCATGTTAGGGATGTTACAAACAATACTTTATAAACTAAAATTGAGATTTGTAAAATATAACCAAGATGTGTACCTCCCCAACAAAAAGTCGAGGCCTCAAGCCTAGAGCAGAACATGGAGCATCAAGAAGAACACGATCAAAACTATTTGGAAGAAAACCCTTTGAATCTTCAACCCTTCCACCAATGGAATGATGTCTTCCAGGCCCATTTCTCATTCTCCGTGTATTTTTTCGCTGCTCAGCTTTGCTGTGATACCTTTTATCAATTGTTCCATTGCTAACTGAAAACAAATGTTAGTCTGAACAGATAGTCTTTTTATGTTGAAGAACTCAATTGCTTATGTTTTATTTGTATTTTCCATAATTACTTGATAAAGTATCATGTAGCTCTATCATAATCTTACCAAGCATGACAAAAACACAATGCATGAAAAAATAGTCATGCCACAAGATCATATAAAAATGGGTTGCATCATCTTTTTGTTTTCATCAGATCTAGGAAAAATATCTTCCCAAAACATCAATCTGAAAAATTATTTCCAAATATGAGATATTAGGAAAAAGATTGACATACCAAGTAAACTGGAAGTTAAGTACTAAAACTTGTAGCTAAGCTGGACATATGCTACAATCATTATTTAATGTTTGAACGTAGTCAGATATGTGTAAACTGTAAGAAAATATGTGCATAATGAGCTCCAAAATATGAGTCTGTCAATATATATTTCATACATTATTCTATTTTTTTCAGACGTTGAGATGTACAGTCTTGACAACTACTATAGTGAATTAAGGAAAAAAAAGAAACTAACTAAACTGATGGGTCACCCTAATGAAGAAGCAAAAACGAAAAATAGAAATTATGTTTGTTACCACTTTGAGAAAATGACAAGTCAGAGACGGTATTTTCTTCTTCGATAGTGATTCCAGTAGAAGTTGGAAATCCAACTTTTGGAGTTGTCACTGGTATATTTTGTGCTTCAAACTTAACATTTGTGTCGGTATCCCTACGCACAGATTTAAGAGCATCAAGCTTATAGGCATTTATACAAGTTAGATCCATCTCAGCAGCCAATTTCAAAATATCCATCACCTGAAAGCAATAAATTTGTTATGGTCAAGGAAGTTATGGCATAGACAAAAATGTAAAAACTAACAGGAAATAATACTCTGCCCATGCTCTAAATACTCATCTTTCCTATGTAACAAAAGCTGGCAACTCTACTGCATTAGATTTTTTTTGAGAGAGCAAAGGATGGTTACCAAGAGCAACCATCCTTTTAATATATCAACACATGCACTGCATTAGATTAGTCCATACATCTACCAGTTTACCACATTACCAATGTGACAAGTACCATACTGTAACAAATAACATACCATTGCACATGTTATATCCCATTCCTCATGTATTTTTCTCTCGAGGGGCATTTCTGATGCTTTATACTAATAGTGTCAGAGCAAATCAACAAATGTCATTACTTTTTTTGTGAATAAAGATGTTTTCTTAATTATTCTGTCAGATTAACGATGTAACTAAGCATAGTTTTCATATTTTCCTTTAATGTCACATTTTTTGCCTGTCGAATATGAATGCTCTTCCACACACTGGCAATCTCATGCCAAAGATTAGTGTATAACTGTATACACAAAATAGATATGCTTGATAACCTGGCCAATTGTTCAAACAATCACTAAACGGTTATGACACTCACAAACATTAGCCAATTCATATAATGCTCTTCCACACACTGTCGAATATGAATGCTCTTCCACACACTGACAATCTCATGCCAAAGATTAGTGTATAACTGTATACAAAAAATAGATATGCTTGATAATCTGACCAATTGTTCAAACAATCACTAAACGGATATGAGACACAAACATTAGCCAATTCTACCTGCTTGCTAATAAAGAAAAATAAGACCACAGCCAGCATCAGTGCAAAAAAGTGTACAATCAACCCATATACAAATTTAGTTACCATGATTGAAGAAACAAACTAGAGGTTAATAAATAAAGAAGCGAACACCTTATTGTGGGACCGATCAGTCGCAACGACCTCTCCTTTGTCCTTCATCAACATGGCAATAGCAGTAGTTTTACCTCCTGGAGCAGCACACATATCTAATATTCTTTCACCTTCTTGTGGATCTACAGAAGTCAATTGACAGGCTAACAAATCAATCAAACCCTAAGATGTCAAAGAATATTGTAAAAATCACACAGTTACGCATATAACATATGATTATCTACCACAAAGGAGAAATGTAAAATAGCAGAATCTTGAACCACAAATAAAACAATGAAGCCCATTCTAGTAGTGGGCCTAGACATACCAAGAACATAAGCAGTGACTATGCTTGGCAAATTTTGAAGAAATATTTCTCCTTTAAGTACATCTGCATAAAGGAAAAATATAAGATCGCTGAAACATATATGCTTCGTAAGTGTTCATTAAATAGAGAGGTTACGCTGGGTTTTCTGATGGAACAAAAAAGATACAAAATAATCACATAGATAAAATTGACTGATAAAACAAACAATTCCTAAATGATGTAAGCTTCAAAGAGAATAAGATACATGGTTTGCACTGGACATTTGGAAAGCTCTTCAGCATCATTTGTCTGTACCGTTAAATGATGGAAGTTCATACACTTTGTTTCTCATTTCAACTGCAACACCTTCTGTAACACGAAAAATGGAAGCCCTCGACAGCAAAGCTGTCCCTTGCCCAATATAGAGGCCATTTCTTTCATGATATTGAGGATCTGCCAAAGAAAAAATTTGCATAGAAATAAAGAGAATTAAATTTAATCTACAGTTAACTTCCTAGCTCTGAAAAATAGAAAAATCACAAGGTACAAATGAAATTGACGGAGCATGTTATCGAACTCCCAATTCTGGACCGAAGATCAACATACAATTATCAAATCAACTATTTTGTTTCCAAGATTAATTCATGGAAACAGCATTTCCTTTTAGTGCAAGAGACATTTCTGATTTCTGAAAGCTTCCAAGAGTTACATCTGCATAGTACTTTCCATTAGATTATAATACCAAAAGCTGCACACCATGTAAATTTGGTTTCTTTACGCTTAAAATATATGGCAATCAAACTTTCTTATGAGCATTTCAGGAAGCATAATTGATTGTCACCTAATAAACAAAGCAAGACAAGACCAATATATCAGCAAAGCAACGAATCACGGTTAGATTCAAAAAAAACTGGATACAACAATTTTCTCAAAAAATGTATGTAAAAGATTTAGCTCGCGAAATTGTCTAGGATCAACAATTTTCTCAAGAAAATGGTATGTCGACAGAGAATACTCAACAAAGAATGGGTCATCCTCATTATGCAATACTTTTAAATAAACTTTGTTATTTGAAAGAAGATAAACTTTGTTATGATCATCGAATAGCTGAAAGATGGATGTAAATCTAGTCACAACATTCGGATGCAATTAAATTAGGTGAGAATCTTAAAAAAAAGCCAAATGCACCAAGCTACCACTCAAGATTGATTTTGTGTGCATTTTTCTTGATGCATTGTATGATGAGAAAAGAGAGGATGAGAACATGGCATTGTGTGTGTTTGGGATGGCAGAAAGGTGTGCATTTTTCCATCATTTGCTGTGAACTATAGTGAAGTATTTAACCTTTGAAAGATTAAAGTATGCTTCGGACCAAAATATCAAAATGTGCAGTGAACCAAATCCCCCCCC
>LTAE01001758.1:11321-46247 GCA_001647135.1 Pontederia paniculata | reverse complement strand
CCCCCCCCCCCCCCCCCCCCCCCCTCTTGGTGCCATCTAGATCCTATAAGCCCACCTTCATCCAACGGAGGAGGGTGGCACATGCCATCCACCAGCCCCTTCTCCTCCTCCCTCGATGAGGAGGGAGTAGGTGTGTGGGCGCACCTACCGACCCCTTCCATCTCTCTACACAAGGGAGGAGGAGTAAGGGGGGATGGCTTCCCTGTCCTCATTTAGGGAGAATGAGGAGGGGGCATGATGTATGCTAATTTAGTCATATTTTTATATCATATTTAGTTTAATTTTCATCAATTTCATCATCATCTACATCATTTTCTATAACAATTCACTTTATTTTCTATATAATTTCATATGTTTTTATTTACAAGGTATTTGCAGAGCAATAGAGGATGATCACGACAAATTTGAGTGGATTCGACATCAAAATAATAAAAAAATGGAAATTATGACCGTGAAAGGCTGGTCACGACCTTGAGCGCGTGCAATATATACTGAGACCTATCACGACCCGTGAAATCATTTTCACATCAAGACAACGACGCTGAATGATTGAGGCATAACCTGCAATTTTCATGCCCGTGATAAACATAATGGTCTGTGAAGAAATTTCTATGATCATGAGTGCATCCGAGCTAAAATACTGCAAATTAGTCATGACTCGTGAAGAAACTTTTATGCCCGTGAGCAAACGAGATGATGGATGATGTCGAAAAAAATGTTTATATTTCGCCATGGACGTGACAATCTGGTCATGGGTCATTTAGAATCCAAAGATGAATTGAAGCCTTTTTGTCATGACCGTCAAACAAGTTTCACGGGCCGTCAAACCACGACACTACTGATGACAAGTTTCGTTCATGATCGTGACAAGCTTGTCATGGACCGTAAAATGCATTCTGAGAGAGATTAAAATTTATTTATAAACCAGTCAAATCTTATCTTTGAAGATTTAAACTCCAGATTATGTGAAATATGATGGAAATCTATTGAAAAACAAGTTTTGACATGTTCATAAGCTTTTACACATGAAAAATCTATAAATAAGACCACAAAACCTCATGTTTGGGGTTATGCTTCAAGCTTTGGAGAGTCTAACACTAGAGAAGAAGACAGAGTCGTGCTATGCAGTTTCTAAAGAGACGATCGTCAAGGTGTCATAGTTCTAGTTTTCAAATTTTCTTTGTATTTTTTTATTTTATTTTGAAGGATGAACTTACATATGTATTTTTAGTTTATTATCATGGAGTAACTTTACTATAAGGGAAAATATGTGGAACCCTTGGTTCAATGGAATTTAGTTCTTCAATTTTATATGTGTATGAATAATGTGCTTAATGATTTTTCATGATTCATTAAACTTTTGATCTTTTCTACTATCCTAGATAGAATAGTGATTCTTAATTCTCTTTAATATTTTAGATTGATTTTTGAATTTTCATTCGAAGAATCGTACTTTGGTAGCATATTGAAGAGGAATACATTAGGTGTGAGGTCTATTAGATTGACATCCTAGATAGGAACAATCAATAGCTTATGAAGTACAATTTAATGTGTCCCATCTTCTACTAGATTAGATTATCATTCTTGGGAGGAACGATAGAATCTTCTTAGAGTTGAGATAGTTGATTCATCCTTGAGAGAAAGTCATATTTTTTGTCATCCTAATTCTCATTAGAATTTGAGTTGAATTGAACTTTAGTTAGACTTGTGGCAAAACATAGTTTCTCCCTATCTTACTTTATCTCATCTTGGTTCAATGTTTGTTGACATCAAATTCTCATTTTATCTTTTATCTTATCCATAATCTTATCTTTTTGAAAATCTATTTTATCCAAAACCAAAGTCATCTTCTATTAGTATGTGAGATTAGTTAGATAAGAATATCAATCATCGTAGGAACGATTAGTGCACTTGTTAGCAAATTTTTATTGACATCTTAGCATGCATCAATTTTTTGGCGTTGTTGCTGGGGATTTTTATTACTTATATAATTTGATTTTATTTAACTATTTTGAGATTTTATTTCCATGTACTTTACTTATTGTTGGTTGTGAGGGAAAAAATTGAAACACAAGAAGCCGATACAACTAAACAACATGTTCCCAAATAAAGCAATAAGGAGTCACACGGTACTTTGATTCAAATATTGAAATAACAACCTGAAGATTAAGGAAGGAAGGACGAACGATTGGAGAACAAGGAAGATTGTTATTGAACTTGAGTTGGCTATAAGAGATTATGTCTCTTCCAAGTACAAAAATGTTGAGTCCAGTGTAGTCATTCTTGCAATCAATGCAAACAACTTTAAGATCAATCCCTCCATTATGAAGATGGTCCAAGCTTATCAGTTTGGGGAGCGCTTAATGAGACTCCTTATACTTACTTGGACAATTTTATACCCACTTGTAATACCTTCAAATGCAACCATGTTTCTGATGATGTTGTCAACGTACACTTATTTCTGTTTTCATTAAAAGATAGAACATCAACCTGATTGAGTACTTTTCCCATTGGAGCCATCACAAACTGCAAGTGATTCATCGACAAATTTATTACCAAGTTTTGCCCACCTCAGAAAGCTGCGAAGTTGAGAAATGAATTGACGACTTTCAAGCAAGAAGATGTAAAAAACCTTGTATGAAGTTTGGAAGAATACAAGGAAGTACTGGCAAAGTTCTTGACCATCGAACCTTATTGTGGAAAATCCTAGAAGACTTATACAATAACAAGAAGACAAGATAAATTGGATTCCGTTCAATTTTGAGGAAGAAAAGACTTGAGAAAATCTATGAGATAATTGTAGATGTGACCCTCAATTCATGACAAAACAAAAGATCGAGGAGCACCAAAATATAAAGTGTGGACAACATTGAATCAAGCTCCAATCATGAAGTTGTGGCTCAGCTGGAGTCACTCAATATGAATTTTGAGCTTTTGATGAATGCACCATCCAATAATATGAGTTGTGTGAAAAGGGACATCCCTACAATGAATGTCCCCAAGGCAACAATTTAAAGTAAAATAAATTAGATAAAGTTACCTTTTTGGTCAGTTCCTACCTCATGAACAATAACTATTTCATAAACAATTACAATCCGAGGTGGAGGAGTTATCCAAATCGAGCATGGGAGCAAGCAAACAATAGATTCAACTATCTCCCACCAAGTTTCCAATGCCTACATCAAAGCTAAAGAACAATATGGAGGAGCTGCTCACAAAAATTATGACCACTATGGAGTCCAAGGTGGCAAATCAAGATGCATCTATTCACAACCTTGAAGTACAGATGGGGTAGCTAGCAAACATCCTGGCAGGATGAGCACTTGGAGCCCTACTAAGCCATACCAAAAAGAATTCGAAGGAGGAGGCCAAGGGCATTTCGGCTCGGGCCAGCGAACAACTAGAATAACTCAATCTGAGGTAAAGTTAAGCTAACGACAATAATTTAGAACTACTATGTCTAATCCTTACCTCTTAGTTAGTTAATCACCTTAGTTTTGTTGATTTTTTGAGTTGCTTAGCGATAGACTTTCTAGGATCATACAACGAACGAGACTAAAAATTACCTCCGTCATGGGCTGTGATATATTTTTCATGACCATAATTTGTCTTTCCATGAGTCGTGACAACTAGATAAGGCTGTGAGCAAACTTGACCTAAACACATACAACTTAGTTGGAGACTGTGGCACCACCAACTCACGAACATTACCTGACTTTCACAGTCGTGAGTAATTCTAAAATATTCCCTCCCAACTATCGCCAAAGTCTATGATCCTTAATTCACAACCATGAGCAAACTTTACCTTGAAAAACTAGCATATGTCACAGGACGAGATATGATTTTCACGGCTATGACTTGCCAACTAAAGCACCATGAACAAATTATCACGAGCGTGAACAAATAATCCTCATGGGTCGTGACCTAATCTTCATGGGTATGAACGAACCAACAATAGTTCGAGAACATATCTATCACGGGCCGTGATATCTCTTTCACAGACATGAAATGTACATGGCACCATCATGAACGCGCTTTTCACGTGCAAACTTTAACCCATCACGGTTGTGGTACCTTCTCCATAGGTCATGCAAAAATTGGAGTCCAACACCGACTTAAATGCAAAGTTTGACTACATTTAATCCTAAAATCCAACTCCTAACCACCACAACCTGAACCGCCACAATAAATACACTCTGACTTAAATGTGGTAGCGTAATCTTCACGCTCGTGAGCCTTTTTTGTATACCGTGAAATCATAAGCCACAAACATCAACTTCATCTTCTCCACCTCATTTGTATGTTGCATTCTTGACTCCGATGATTTTTCTCTTCCATGTCTCATCCTCACCGACTAGTCCTAAGCTTCGAAAGTGTGACCATCGACTTTTCTAATCACCCAACACTATCATATCCAATTTCCAGCACAATGTCTCTACTCCAGTGGTGAATTTTTCAACTGTCAACTTCACCTTCTCCGTCGATGAACATTACTACAACTACCGCATCGATAACGGCCATGGAACTCTATTTCACGGCTCGTGACTCAAGTTCTGAGGAAGACAATTGAAGGTGTTAATGATCATGACAGGAAATCCATGGGTCATGACTTGAAGGGCAAAGGAGAGGCGATATTTCATAGGTCGTGATGGATAACTCATGATGAAATTCAGATCTGGACGACTTTCTTCATTGAGCATCATGGTCATGAATCCTCTTTCACAGACGGTGATAGCACCCTTCACGTGTCGTCATTTGCTTTTCACGACCGTGACCACTCTTTTGCTGCACAAGTTTCAAGGTCCTCGACATAATTATGGAGCATGGAAAGAAGTAGAAGACCTGAAGGATTCAGGCACAAAAGACGAGGAGATGACTAACCAAGGACTTATCGAGCGACCATCAAACATCATTTTTGGCACTGATGAGCATTGAAAGAAGTATTCAGATATTTCCTTCATGGACCTCGCTCCGACTTGTTTTGCGCATGAGACGACACTAGAAATCTACGGGTTGCGAAACAACATGACGTAGCTATTTGACCGGATCGACATCACACACTTCCTCCAAAAGGCATGAGATACTTATAAGGAACTCACTATAGAGTTCCTAAACAGCTTCAAGATGACAAATCTGGATGGCACGTGATACAAGGCGACCAAGATTGAGTTTCAAATGTACAGCAGGAGGTTCTCTCAACCTTTGGACGAATTCAATGATATATACTAGTTTCGACACTGATGCATAGCATCAAGTGCATGGTAGTTTTGATCTTTGAAATTAATTTTTAACACCATTTTCGTGCCTTCTTTTGAGCCCGAGTCTTTATTTATACTTATTTTCTATTTTTTAGTGAGCACGCCCTTATCACATTTGTATTATGGCAATTTATTTATTTGGAACAAAATGTTGCTACTGTATGCTCTTATTTCAAGACTTTGGAGAAGAATGGAGTTTCCACACTCTAGTAATCGAGACATCACATCACAACAATTCATGTCAGAAAAGGACAAAATCGTTGAAAATATGGAAATACTAACAACTCATAATTGCTGAAAATTTGCAGAATTTTGACAGCTCGCCCTTTTGATGAAAAGATTCTTTACGAAATCTTTATAGAGGCACCAAAGGACATGTGTTGAGTCAAGAAAGGAGATATTTAAAGGAGGAAAGCCATAGGAGAAAAGGGAGACCCCATTTTGGGGAGGAGGCCACTTTCGGATCAGCAACACCATTGGAAGGAGGAGGGAAGAAGCAACAACTACGAATCCTGAACTAGAGAAGGGATCATCTCTAATCCTTTAATTAGTATTTTGATAATGATTTCCTATAACTAATAGGATAAGACTGTTAGGGAATGTTGGATAGGATCTATATTTTTATTTGAATGCCTTGAGTTGTTTTGGATTCTCATTTCTATGAACTTGTTTGATATGAGTTTGCTGGTTTTCATGAAATTGAATTTCAACCAAGAGGTTATTTCTTATTATCTTTCTCGTTTAACACTTTAGTCTATTGGATGATACACCTTGACCGATGGACATCCATGGATTCAAATGTTCATGGTTTTAATCCCATTAGTTTAATCCTTGAGTTTTGATTCACCATTGGATTCTCTTATGTTCCAGCAACCATGAGAAACCTATATGCTTCTCTTAAAGCTTAAAATAATTGGAAGATGATCCTTCTACTCTTATCTATATATGTTCTTATAGCAAACCCCATCATCAATTCTACAGACTTGTGATGCATGGTTGTATGTCGAGAGGCCCTCAACTCAGGGTAGTTATTAGATCCACCTTAGGTAGGTTCCAGGCTTTTCTCTCGATCTTTTATGTTGAATGACTATGAGATAGTGATTAAGGTTCCCACAAAAGAAATCAGTGATTCCTCTCTTCATTAATGTATAGACCTTACGCGATAATGATGATCCAAATTCAAACATCCTCGACACATGACTAACTTTAGAGTTTCTTATATCATTACATTCCTGATTCTTCCTAGTTGTGATTACTACTTGTTTCATTTCTAAAAACTCTTGAAAAAATATAAATACTAGCTAGTTGATATTTATCTTTTTAGTCTATTTCGATTATTCGCTATAGGATTAGTTGTTAGATTATTAGGGTTATTTAATCTCTATAAGTGTTTTAGCTTCCATATGGATTTGATACCTGAAGTACTGCAATCAATCGCTATCCACTTGCAGCATCGTTGTGTTGTCTATGGTTTAAAACTGATAGTATGTTGTTTGTCACCATTCAACATATACACTTTCACAACCCTACTTGCATATTTGTACATGAATCTAATTTTGATTAAACATATTTGATATTGCACATCACACATGACGGTGAACGACACATCTCCGAGGAGTTCGACACAGTAGGATTATAGAGAGCCGTCACGGGATAGACCATCCTGAACTATAGGTTCGCCAAGAGCGGTCTAATCCAAAACCCAGCTCTTCGCTTCACCCTTAGGATCCTCTCTAACGCCATATACGAGCAAGGTGATATCGACAAGCCCCCCAATGAGATGGAGTTGTTTCTACTATATGTGATGGTCGAGGGGGCAATGTCAACATTAGAGCCTTTGTTGCCAGAAAATTCAAGCCCCACTGCGAGAAGACAAAGGGCAAGATTATTGTTGGGAGATTGATCACCTCATGATGAAGCTATCGGCGTCCAAGTTGGTCAAGGGCAGGATATATCTGGATTAAAGCTCAATGCTAAACATGAAGCTCGTCCGCATCGAGATGGGAGATCCCATGTTCATTTTCATGAATATGCAGGAGAGAATTCCAAGTGATGAGCTGCCAAGTTTCATAGTGTTTGACAAAGCCAACTGACGCTTCTTCCCACCACTCTATGGGCATCATGCGTAGCCAGTCGAGACACTATCATTGCTGACACCTTGACATCGTTCCTGGCCTTTTGACATCGAGCCTTCTTCTCCTCAAATGCCTTACGAGACTACTCACGATGTTTCCTCATATTCTGCACCATTTGATCTTTCAGGCATTTAGGCCACTTTGGAGTTGGTCCGCGCAGAGCAGTTGCATGAGTTAGAGATGATGCAAGAGATACGTGTACATTAGGACAATACTAGTAAGATGATTCACCACATGCACGAGTACCACACTAGCCAAGGGCATCATGGATCGTTCTTCCCTCCACCACCGTCTTCGCGACCACCGCCTATGGATTAGTGTGTACTCTTTCCTTTTCATGCATATTTGTCTTTTTTTTAGTTGTCGTTATATCATCTCCTTCATCTAAGACTTAAACATTGAGGACAATGGTCGATCTAAACTTGGGGGAGTTTGCATTTCTTGAATATCTTTTGGTTAGTTCTGTTGCATATCATGTCAGTTTCATTATATATCACTTTCATTGTATACATTCATGTCTATTTTGAAGACAATTTTGAAAACTTTCAAAAATAACATCATCATCTTACTAACCCTTGTTTAACTTCTAACTTAACTCGAGTATATATTCTATTTTTAACAGGCTTATTATAAGAATCCTCACCATCATAAGCATGAAAGAAACATTGCATCTTCATAGGAATGAACTATATAATAATAACATTACTAAAATATGATTAAATAAATGAAATGATTGATTCATGCTATTGAAAAAAGAAAAAGAAAACAGATTGAGAAATAGAAAATAGTAGGTGAAATATCAATTATTTCGATGATTGAGTTATGAATCATTCTCCACCTAAACCGAATTAAAAAAAATAGAATAAAAAAAAAGAAAAAGTTTTATGTTTTTTTTATTTATCTTCCTACTCTGTGTTCCACTCAACGGTTAAAAAAGGAAGCAAACTGGCAAGGAACAAGAAAGGAAGCATCCTTGTAGCACCAAACATATAAAAACTGCCCGACAGATCTACTTATTTACCTCCAATGCCATTCATATATCATCTCACTTCCCCCTGACACACAGGGGTAATATTGATCACAAATATATAAATAAAAAGGACGCCGCAAGATTCATGTCAGCAACACCACCTTCCTCCTCTTGCTGTCTGCTTTGCCTCTCCACTCTTCCCTCTTCCCCTCTCTCTTCTCCTTCCGGCCGAAGCCATCGAGTTTCCAGGGCTCCTGTTGGCCCTATGCTTTGCTTCTTCGGCTTGCTCCCGTAAAAGTTTCCATCTTGGGAGGTTTCTGCTCGCAAAGGCGGGGTCTTTTGGCCGGTGATTCAGGCGCAGGGTGTGTTGTAAGGAGCGGTGGTGGTGGGAGATATCCCGTCTTCGCCGATGCTGGATTCCAGGGGGCGAGGACCCTCCATTCTATGATCGTTGCGGCGGTCGGCGTTCTCGTCGGTGGCGCGGCGGAGAGGTGCATGTGGGATTCGATCCCTCGTCTGTGCTATTGGGAGGAGCGGAAGAGGGAAAGGCGGGACTGCGAGCTTGTGATCCGGAGCAGGGGTAGGTGGGGTAAATGCGGGTGATTTCGTTGAGCGCAAGGTTGGATCTTTAGGTCTGGGCGAAGAGATTTGTGGAAACGGGGACAAGAACAGTGGGAAAAAAGACAAAGAAGGCAAAAGGTGTGAACTTGGATTGGTGTAAGTTGGTTTCTGTCTACGTGAAGAAAAATGCAGCAGGATCAGCGAAAGAAGGTTGGAGGTTCTACCTTGTCATGTCTCTTGTTCTTCGACTGTGTGTTGAGAGTTGGGATGTGGATCTCATAGATATTACTGTTGAAAGTCGGATTTTTATGGTGACTAGTTATAGGTGAAATATCTGCCGTGTGTTGCTTTCTTGTAAACTTTAGTTGAGTTTACATCAGTTTTTTTTTAGGGAGAGTTTACTTCATTTAACTGATGCTTGTACTTTTCATCCCTTCCATCTGATTATAGACTCTTTTTTACATTTTACTTGACGAACTCCTCAGAGTTCGATTTGTTTTCTTCCCTGTGAATAAGCTTTTCCTTGAAATGGTCTTTTTGGTCCATCATGGATCTTTCTCCTTTGAAAATATTCCTTGTGCCATGTTTTCTCCGCTTCAAATAGATAATATGATCCCACCCTTGTGGTAAATTTCTCTTTATACACTTGAAAATTATATCTTTGGTCTAGGTATTCAACTTTGACACTGACAGGTAGTGTCATCATGGAGAAACTTCTGGTTTGTTTCAATCATTTGGTTCTGTGATGTAACCATCCAATTAGCATATTGCTATTTTTTAAAACAGTTCAATTAAGACGCATTTTCTAATGCATTTATGTTGCATTAGCAGAATAACATCATTGTTCTTTGTCCTGTGATTTGAAGTATTTACGACAGTTAGGACACAAAAAATCTATCTAATGGTTATTATTTTTTAAAAATTAGATTGTAATTGATTGTTATTTTGCAGAGTTCACCAGAACTGGACTTTTTTAGTGAGTATGGGGATGTTAATAGGTACAAAATTCAGGAAGTAATTGGCAAAGGAAGCTATGGAGTTGTTTGTTCAGCAATTGATACACATACTGGAGAAAAAGTGGCAATAAAGAAAATTCATGATATATTTGAACACATATCTGATGCTACTCGGATTCTTCGTGAGATCAAGCTACTCAGGCTTCTTCGACATCCTGATATTGTAGAGATAAAGCACGTTATGCTACCTCCATCAAGGAGAGACTTCAAAGATATTTATGTTGTCTTTGAACTTATGGAATCAGATCTTCACCAAGTCATCAAGGCCAATGATGACTTAACAAAAGAACATTATCAGTTTTTCCTTTATCAGCTTCTCCGTGCGCTTAAGTATATCCACACAGGTAACCCTCATATTATCTTGGCAAGAAAACTGCTCGCTTGTGGTTGGTGCCATGTATCAACTTTCATATTTTCTTATTTCATTTTTTACTTGTTGCAGCTAATGTGTATCATCGTGATTTGAAGCCAAAGAACATATTAGCAAATGCAAATTGCAAACTCAAAGTTTGTGATTTTGGCCTTGCAAGAGTAGCTTTCAACGATACACCTACAACAATTTTCTGGACGGTACATCCCATATAAAAAATTTCCAATAGCATCTTGTCAGTGCGGTCCTTGTTTCCATTTCTTCTTGTAAGAAAGAAGCCATACTTGTTTTGACATCTTGAGTAATATTTTACAGGATTATGTAGCAACCAGATGGTACAGAGCCCCTGAGTTATGTGGATCGTTCTTTTCCAAGGTATATATAGTTTTTCATGAACTCTTGTGACTAGACATTTTTTATTATATTCTGTGTCTTAAATATGTTATTCTTATGTATGTAAATCCTTTATTTCATTACCATAAGAAGTTAAACCACTAAGTGCTTATATTTTGTTGCAATATGTGGCCCCTTATTCTAAAATTTGTTTTCTTTGGATCAACCATTAGGCCATTCTGTGATTCTGTATTTTGTTGAATGTACATTGATTTTGAAGAAAGGTTGATTCAATCTTGCACCTTGTGCATCTTTCAATATGTTAATTTTTATGATGAATGCCTTGGCTAATCATCCTTTTTCCCTCTAAAATAATGTTAATTTGTAGCAATGAAAATTCTGCAACAGTTCAACTTGTGTCTCCCTCATTGGTCTCTAAAAGTTAATAGATAAACTGTTTAACTCATTGGATACAATCGAACCTTTTTCTCTCTATTGTTTTGATGTTGCATAGTATATAATTATATATCTTTAGAGTCACATGTGTCTCCAACCATGTGTGATGTTTGACCGTCTTTTCCCCCTTCTTTGTGAATTTTCTTTGCTTTAATCTCTTTATTTACTCAAGATATTCCCAAATGCTGCCACATTAGAATCTTTATCTTCCAAGTTCCAACCCTGTTCTAACCTGAGGGAGGCATGCGGTAAAGCTTTCAATTTGGTAATGGTGGTTTTGTTTGTCTTAATTTTCTGAAGTTTCCTCTCTTCTATTAGTTACTTTTATTGCAATCAACCAATGAACATTCTGAAATCACTTACTAATGTTGCAGCGTACATGGTTCAGCAATTATATTACTCCATGATTTTTTAAGGACATACTACTTTTATAATAAAAAAGTACTTGTTCAAGGAGTATCAACTATAATACAAGCTGAATATTATTAACTACATGTATTTGTATTGAGTTGGATACTTGTCTTTCTGTTCAAATTTTGAACTAAAATGTTCTCCATTGTAGTATACTAATATACAACTACTATCACAGCCTACGGATATTTGTATTGAGTTGGATACTTGCCTTTGCGTTCAAATTTTGAACTAAAATGTTCTCCATTGTAGTGTACTAATATACAACTAATATCACAGTATACACCTGCTATTGATATCTGGAGCATCGGTTGCATTTTCGCTGAGGTACTAACAGGGAAGCCTTTGTTCCCTGGTAAAAATGTGGTTCACCAGTTGGATTTGATGACTGATCTTCTGGGCACTCCTTCTTTAGACACAATTTCTCGGGTATGGTTAAATGTCATTTCATTTGCTATGAGCACAGTTATACTAGGAGTTTGAAGACTCAGATAAGCATATTCCTGGTATATGTGTTTGTTTTTATTTCCAGGTCAGGAATGAGAAGGCGAGGAGGTATTTGAGCACCATGAGAAAAAAGCAGCCTGTACCATTTTCCCAGAAATTCCCAAATGCAGATCCCTTAGCATTAAAACTTTTGGAGAGGCTATTAGCTTTTGATCCTAAGGACAGGCCAACTGCTGAAGAGGTTCAATACTCATGACATCGACTTTATCTTTTCTTTTCTCCTTAAATCTTCGAAATATAGAAATACATGCTCGTTTTGAACATTTATTCTCTTCATGAAGCATTATTATAATTTTGGGCTTCGTAGATTAGAATGATTCTTCTCTCAAAATTAGAATGATTTTTTTTTTTTTTTGCTTTACTAGGCATTGGCAGATCGATATTTTAAAGCTCTAGCCAAAGTTGAGAGAGAGCCTTCATGCCAACCGATAACAAAGATGGAGTTCGAGTTTGAACGCCGAAGGGTGACCAAGGAGGATATTCAGGAACTTATCTTCCGTGAGATATTGGAATACCATCCACAGTTGCTTAAGGATTATCATAATGGAACTGAAAGGGCAAATTTCCTCTATCCTAGGTCTATATCTTTTGGTTGTTTTTTTTTTACTTTGGAACCTAATTGCATGATACCATCTTCTGATATCATTTTCTGCTTCCTTTATGCAGTGCTGTTGATCAGTTCAGGAAGCAATTTGCATACCTAGAGGAGAATGGTGGAAAAAGTGGGCCAGTTACACCGCCAGATAGGAAACATGTTTCTCTTCCTAGGTATTCCGTATGCTTTCGATATTACTCATATGTTCTGCATTAAATGAATTATGTCATATTTTCTGCGGTCTGGAAGGCTATAGTGTGCATGCATGGATGCAAATTAGTATTGTCTCATTCACATGTAGTAATTTCTTAACATTGTTCATAGTTTGCTAGGAAGAACAAATCTGTGCTTCATGTGTATATTTGCATCGTAGTAGTAGTGGATATATGATATGGTAGGTTGCATCGTAGTTTGCTAGGAAGAAAAGTTTGTTCATCCTATCATTTCGGATCAAGGAGATAGACCAAAAACAAAATATGATTACAATGAGATAATATATGTAGAGTGGAGAATCCATGTACCTGGCCTCTGATATTTCAATAATTAAACCTCTTATGTCCTCTTGTTGTGGCAAGTATATGAAATACTCAAACATTTACTAGGGATGTTCCTTAATGGTGTGGCTGTTGGAATGTTTTTCCGGTTTAACCTTAGTATGCAGAGGCTTACTAAACCCTGACTAATCCAATTTGAGACAAGATCATTAGAGGTAAACCACTTTCAACAGTGTCACTTTCAGAATTTTATCTTTTTACATTTTCTTACTATCCTTCAACCCGATAACCACATGAACCAACCAACTGTTGATATGGACAATGGAGCTATCATTTCTCCTTGAAGTGTACAACCTCATTGTTAGGCCGCTGCATCCTCATTAGTTCTCCATGCAATATCTTCTCGTTTTACATTAATTTAATATGAATGCATCAATGTCCTCGTGCAATGTTGTCTGATTTGACATTAATTAAGATGAATGTCTAATCTCCAGTCATATCATTCTTTCCTTTTCTCTTTTCTCAGGTCTACAGTGGTTCACTCTGCTACCATTCCTCCCAAGGATCAAGCAGCTATGAGTTTACCAAGAGATAGGCTGGTGACAGACCAAATATGTAAAAACCCTCGAGAAGCTGGAAATAATCTACCACGTGCTTCAGTGGCACCTCAAAGAGTTCCGACTGGTAAGTGATATCACTAATGGCTACTATAACTAAGTAGTGATATTGGTTGCGTAACCAACACTTTCAGTATGTTCATTGTTTCAGCTAGGCCAGGGAAGGTTGTTGGACCTGTTTTGCCTAATGACAATGGAAGTATTAAAGATCCATATGACCCAAGACGGTTAGTTAGAAACACTGTGCTTCCCGCACAACCAGCAATTCCTTCATCACACTGTTTCCTCCAAATTACAAGCAAGTCAGAGATCACTGAGAAAGAACCAGTAGAGACTGAGCGGGATTTTATACAGCTTAAACAGCCTCAGTCACGTCTGTCTGGGAAGATGGGAACTGATATTGCTCGTGACATGAGAGCATCCTCACTCTACCTCCCGAGAGGAACCAAGGCTGATGTAGCTAATAGAATACCGGTGGAGGCTAATCTTCTACCCAAATCTCCCTTCCATGGTATTTCAACAGCAGCAGCAGCTGGTGGTGCTCACAGAAAAGTCGGTATTGCTCAGTTTGGCATGTCGAGGATGCACTAGTAGTTGGTTTACAGGGCACTTCGGAGTCAATCCATCGTCTACGTGCTGTGCCATTGCTCACGGTAAGCGAGAAAGCAGGAGTACTAGAAGTAATACACAGCAAGGGAATGCCGAGCAACTTGGCACAGGCAGAGGTGATGGTTACAAGTTCCACTGGCTCATGTATAATTGAGACAGTGGACTTGCAAGAGAAGTGAGACATGTGCTGCTCTTTACAGATCTCTTTGGTGTTTGCAGGGAGAAATAAACTCAAAACAGTAACGTAGAATTGAAGCATTCTAGGTACATTACGAGTGTACTAGATTAACTTTTAAGCAATTATGTTCAATAAGAACGTCTCTTCTAATAGTGGTGCGAGTATTCCTTGAAGGTGGCTGGCATGTTAATATCTTTAAAATCTTTGACACTGTATGATCATAGTTTATGTTTGTGAAAAGAGTATTAGAGAAGTTGAAAGTTTCTGAAAAGCTTATAATCATCAATAATGATAATGATAAGGATTCAAATATTTGTGTAAGTCCATAATTTATATCATTCACTTTGTTATAATGCAATTTAAATTAATTTAAATAAGTTTTTTTTTAAAAAAATCTATAATCATATATAAATTTATAATTATATATTTAATATCAACTGTTAAAATTAAGTTATGGGTTCACACAATGTTGTTTAAAATATCAGTCATTAGAGCAATCAGGAAATGCTTGTGATCCAACTAGTAACGACAATCCATTAGAGTGGAGTGCTTGTTTAAAGGCACAAGATAACTGATACTTCGTCCGCCAGTGTTTAGCCAGATACTGCTGGATGGAAGCTTGCGCTTAGCATACCAAAGAAAAGTTGATGTTACTAGAGGACTACACATCAACACTCCCCTTTTGAATGTACTGGTACTTGCAGCAGGATATGTCAGCTTCACCTTTTTCAGAACCAAATAGAATACATAATAACCAATTTAACTCTGGATAGAGTGATTGAGGACCTTCATTACCACTGGGAGAAGCCTCAAGTCCCACAAATGACACCTGAGGATTATTCTTTTAGTCTACTAGACTTCGGGTTGCTGAAGACACCGAACAGTATTGCAGTTCCAAACACCAGGACCAGGAAGATCTCTTCACACATGCAAATATGCCATATAATGACTTCAAAAGAGAGATCTCAGCCAAAGAGACCATAGATTAGTCTGTCACTTCCAAGATACAAGTCGAGTCAGGTGAACACGCGTTCAGGAAACAATATATGGAAGAGTAAAACCTATATGAATTCGGTTCATTTGGATGAACTGTGACCCACTCTTTCTCAATCCGTTCCATGTGCACATGTTGCTCTCGGGCAGCACATATCTGTATCTTGGCTTGCTTCGCAATGGCGTTCACACATTTCATAGAAAATATCATGTCAAACTCATTTTCTCCCCTGTTACTTCCAAAGACTTTGATGCCAATGTCAGCCCCAGCAGAGTGGACCAATCCAAAAAACAGTGGGTGTCCCAGTGCACATCTATTATCCAAGCTGCACACCTGAAGAAAATAAATCAACAACACTTAACAAGAGTGCTTTTACGTTAAGAGGTACAGGGGTATATAAACTCACTTTCGTATAAATCCATGTAAACGCCTAAAATTACAAGAAAAAGCAGGATTTCATGAACAGTGACGGCAAAAGTGCTACAGAGAATTCCACTTTTTTGAACTAAAATTACTGATAATTTTAAATTTTATATGGATTTACACAAAAGTGAGTTTACTGACCCATTTTTCCCTTGAATAAAATGGAAAGTCAATTAAACTCGTATCTCTTAAAGTTTGTGCTCGGTTCAGTTTATACATTCATGCTGGAGTTTTCATATTAAGAAAATCACTGACAATAATTCACTGTCTTTCACATTACATAGGTCAGTTTCAAATTCTCATTAGCTTTCAATAAACAGGCTAAGCTGGAATTGAGAGCCGACACCAGAATAGCATGAGCAATAGATCTTTCCATAATAAGAGAACCTCGATGACAAATATTCCAGTGGAAGGATATGGAGAATAGTTCTTTTCAGTTCTGGTTATAGAGTTATAGTTGGAAGGGTTCGTCTATCCTGCGGATACTAATATTCTTAATGATGTCATTTTATATTATAGGTTTATTGTCAATTACAGATTGGCTATCCATTGTAAAGTTTGAAATTGTGCCAAAGTCCTGATGCCTATATTGGGCAATCCTGTGTTGTTTGCATACAAATCACTATCAAGCTTTTATTTGAGAATAGAATACACTTTCCCTTTGAGAAACAGAATAGATACATTGCAGAAAATGAGTATGTCTTATGGTGGCATACACTTGAACTCATAACTCACAAGGTTCTCACCAGTGATATATTTTGTACTTTTTTCTTTTCGACTTTATTTTCTTATACTATGCCCATGAGTGAAGTATAACCGATATAACAAGGATAGGCACATTCAAGTCTAGAGTTTGCAAGTGCCAGTGTATGTATTAAGCATGAACTGTGAATGCCCCTATATGTAAATTTGTTATGAGTCCCATCGATTCTTTTTATGACATGAGTCTCATTGATTTTATGGAGAAACTCACAAGAAAAGTTATTTAAAAAGGGAGAAAGGGTTAAATCTAATGTTTATTAATAGAAATGGACTTGTTTCTGCCTGAATGAATGCAAGAGAGAACTCATAAATAAAGTCTAACCTGCATATATTCGATGCCCATCTCATTAAGATTCTCGACAACTTTGTGGGACACAAGTAAACTGAAAAGACCACCAGATCCTATAGGCGTTCGATGCAGCTCCCATGGAGACTTCAACAAGATTTTGTTACTAGTTTGATCTTTTGTGGCACTAACGACCGGTAGTTCAACTTCTTCTAACACCCAAATCTGGCAAGAAGAGCGGAGAAAGCTAATATAAGTATGTGTACCTCATTATTAGAAGTTATAAGAAGTCAGAGAAACAAAATTCTAACTTTATTGAAGATTATAATGATTGTACTATAGATGATATGCAGCTTTTGATAAAATTGGTCTTTTTTTCCTTCCATGTACTGACCTGAGGGTCAATGGGATCTACAGACTAATAGATAATTTTTTGATGACAATACAAAGTAATGTGGTTAATAAACACCATAAAATAGTGAGCATTAATGTGTGTTGTAAAAAAAATTCGTACTGAACTTTCATGTTTTATACTCAGATTAACTTAATTTCAGATAGTAGCAAGTAATAGCAGAAAATCTATCACAGATCTTGATCAGATCACCCAAAAATATTTATATTAGGATAAGCCTTATTCTACATGCTTCATTTTCTCTGAGTATTCATGTGAAATTTTGTGTTCCAAAAAATTAAATAATAGAAAGTTAGCTATGCATGCATGCATAGATGCCCATATATGTGGGTATAAACATGACCCAAAAATTACCAGATTGAAAGTCAATAGCCATTAGCAAGCGGTAATAACCACAGAGATTTACCTTTTTACTGTCAAACCCAAAGTAGTCATTATTTGATAAAAGATCTTTATATGACTGAATCTGATGAGTAGGAGAAACCACAATGAGAGGAACATTTACCATCTGCTTCTGGTCATCCCCCTATATTGCATTTCATAAAGAGCAAAACCATGAGTGAATATGCAGAAATATTTTTTTGAGGTTTATGCATGATGGAGCTTAAAATTTGTAATTGGCTGTCTCGAACCAGAATTGTACAGGATTTATGGTCATTATTGATATAATTAACATAAGTCAACCAAGGAAATAATGTCCTTTGATGTAGATAACAAAATTAAATCATGTCGCCTATGAGCAGAAAGAATGTATTTTTATTATAAATGTATGCCACCAAAAAACAGGTAATAACTAAGATAACAAAAAATACATGTCATACCTTCAAATATCTATAGCAAGCAAATAGCAGGTCTTGAGACTGCTTAAGTAAAGAGTTAGATCCAATAACGCTGGTCTCAGAATCCTTTTCAAGTCTGTCGGTATGCTCAGTTACAATAAGAACAATCGCAACTTTAGATTCTTTAAGAAGTCGTTGTCCTTCTTTAAGCTTTTCATAATTCAAGTCTTCCATCCCTTCATTTACACAATCAATAAGGTACTGCTGAGATACTGTGTTCACACCTCTTGACAATGTTGATGAATGCATATGCATATATTCGGAGAAACTGTATATGATTTAAAATGGCAAATACAAGTCAGATTTTACCCTTAAAATAGCAGTTAAAGGCCAAAAGTAGAAGAAATACAAAAGACATGTCAAGCGTAGTTAAAATATTGCTAAATATCGAAAATCAATCATCAAGACTTAGCACGATACATATCGTAGTTGATGATAGAAAATTTACTCCTTATTTTCCTTTGCAAAGACTACACTTTTTCACGAAATTATGCATCAGTTACATATATTGCCACACTTTTTTACGTCCTTTGCATCATTTGAAATTCCCTGGGCATAAATGCACATTTTTACCCCCAATGACCCTTTTTTAGTAAAGTTTTGAATGATTTACGCTTGATTTTCTGCAGGTACTTACCCAAGGCCTACCAACATGTGTGCTGGAGACTATACATGGGGGTACCTGTGCTGAAGACTAGACATGGGGGTACCTGCTGCCACTACCTGCCAAAAGCTGCTAGAAGACCAAACACGAAATAGAAACTGCAGATTCCTCTACCAGCTTTGGTGGTCCAAATAAGGAAGGTTCCTGGCCAGTTTTCAGGGAATATTGATAGGGCTGTGAAGGTGACAAGTGGCATTGAAAGATTGGACAAGAGAAGGAGGATAAAATGGCAAAATGAAGGAGAGAAAGGGGTTCCGTTCTGCAACCGAGAGGAAGCATCGAGTGGAGCCGCCGCCATTGTTGAGGAAAGAGGAGAACCAGAGGAAGGAGGTTGCGACACTGAGATTTGGAGAGTATCATTTGTTTATGCTTTGTGATTCTTACTTGTATTAATCCCCAATGATGAACTCTCATATAATGTTAGTTGTGATGTGTTTGATGGCTGTTAGAGGCTAAACACTTAGGCCTGGACATGGGATGATTTGAGAATACTTACATGTCGTATGAACTTATCTTTTAATGCATTTGAGTTTCCATTCGACTTTCCAATCTTTCCTCTTGTTATGTGCTTTGTATACGTGCTGATTTTTATGCTGTGAATTGCAAGCTATTAATTCCATGGAGGTTGAGATCCGAGAGGCTCAACCCATTCCATTCGGGAACATATAGTTTGTAGTTCTTACTATTGATGTTTTGCACATATTGCAATCGAGTGGCGTGAGCTATTTACTGTTTCATCCCCGGTGGAAGGTTAGGATCCGAGAGGCTTAATCTTCTCCATCGAGGTAGAGTAGTAGCTAGTTCTTATCTATGTATCTCATATCTACGAGAGATCGAGATCCGAGAGGCTTGACCCCTTCGTCTAAGGCATTTATGGGGGATCTGAGAGGCTCCTATGGATATCTAGGGGAGATTGGAGAGGTTATCCATGGCATTCGCGAGAGTCATGTGAGAAACTTCTAGGGATTTAGGTTCAAGTCTTGACTGCGAGAGTAGCTAGGTTTGATTCCTTAATGTCTCAAGTCGACATTGAGCTTCATGTGTTCATTAGCAAGTAGGATTCGAAAATGATTCCCATGTCCCGACTGTTTTTCCTATTTGAGTGACTCGACTTCCTTCGTATTGGTTATGTTTTTACTCACCTTAAATCTAAAAACACCAAGCATTTGTTTACTTATCTTTTCAGATTTTAGTTATATTTTATCTAATTTCCTGGATCAAGTATTTCTCCCATTGATTTCGGTTCGTGGTAGAATAGAGTTATTGAATTGTGAAATTCTAATTTTCCTGTGGATTCGATCCTAAAATACTACAAGGATAACCGTATATTTGCGGTTGGAGTTGTGTGTTTAGGTTAATTTTTAAGACTTGTTGATTGTTTGTTTCTGTCCAGGTGCCCCCAGGTCCAGAACTGTCAAGCCTTGACGTTCTAAAACTTGGTACCACCTTTATTTTTCGACACACAATTTTATGCTCATCAGTGATCAAATTTGCTAAATATCAAACATTGTCATCGCAACTTAGCATGAATAGTATGCTAGTTGGTAATGGAGGAAATTGGGTTATAACTTTTAGATGAAATATTATAGATTATATCTTACCGTGCCTAGAATGCCACTGTATGAGGCACTTTATTATTAATGCTTCATTGTCATGTTTATGGGAACTAGTAATGTGTATTAGCAAAAGGACATCTTGCACAGATGAATGTTTCATGACAATCACTTTATAAGAAAAATAAACAACTTCCTGGATAGTAAAAGCTTCATTCGGCTGCCTAAAGAAAAAAGCTTTACTTCGTGTTGACTGAGAAATATCTAAAAACATGATCAGTGTTAATTTTCCTTCTATTTCTATAGGATGTTACCTGGATTAAAAGCAATCCAAAAAAATTGGATTATAACATGTGCAAAGGGAAAAAGAAGACTGCCACATCATAATAATTGATCACCTTCACTTTGTTAATTAAAGAAAAAACGCTTGTATGAAGCAGTTGATTACATTGCACTTATAGACACTAAAGCCATGATATTGTGATTTCACTAATCCAGGCATCAATCAAGTATGGCATATGCATGCATATCGTAGCGTAAAAGAACTACTGCACCTGAAGGCAGGTTCATCAATACTTTGGAGTGCATGTTGAAATAAATTGAGGTCAATATCCGCAATCTGCCTTCTAAGCAGGCTCTTTTGCTCCTTGTTACCAAAACCCAATCCACCCAGAATATGTGCCTGGCCTATTTCAGGCAGTTTCTTTTTTGCTGCACTAAGTTGTTGCAGAAGCTTCTTTCTCTCCCTCCATTCCTATAACCATCAACAAGTGGTTTACCATGGGATCTTGCAGGTAACCAAAATGCTATCAAAGAATTAATTTCTATATCACTTTTCAGTATATGGACTTCTATGGACTTGCATGCAATTGAAGCTTATTCATGAAAAATAAACAAAATTGCATAAGCTGACTTACACAACTACCAAGTATAGATAATGATCTTTGGAATGGATATGACAGCTTGATGCTTAAAAATGGGAATAAACAGAATAATTGGATGCTTAATGCGACAAAATATAACTGAGAGACACTTTCATGACAAAGACATAGATATATCTTTATACACTGAATATGCAATGGACATAATTTATAGCAGGTAAAGTTCAAGTAGCAAATGTATCAAAAAAGAGCAGACCTAACCAGCGCGCGTCGTTCTTTTTTAGATCTTGTGTCAGAACGAACATTTAGCTCTAAGAGCCCCTTTGGAGGTGTTATCCACATTTCTCCCTTCTCCATATCAACATCAGGAACTATTGCCTCAACAAACGGAATCCATATATGTTGACCACTACACATTTTATCTCCCTTGAATGGATTAGATGGGCCTTCTCCATCTTCATTGGTATCAAGCATGACCTGTAAAAGGTCGCCAGCCCCATGGTTGAAAACATTAGCAACTGTTCCAACTATTCTGCCCGTATCCTGGATGGTGGGGATAGTGTTAAATTTAAGTTAATAGCAGAAAAAGGATATAGAGTCGAGCTACATATGGCCCATAATGAGTCATCTCAATTTCAGAAAAACACAACAAGAACAATGTAACAGCAATATTATAGAATCTCTTGTGGACACCAATATAAAGTTTGTAGATATAACAGAGTATCCTTGTGAACATAATCCGCTCTTCCAGTGTGTTGTCCATTATGTTCTGGATGCTGTTACTCTTCATTACATTTTTAAGAAACATTATAGCATAGGTATCGTAGTAAAGATTAGGGTGTTGTATAAATAGGATAAACCTTCAAAACAACTCGCATCCCAATTAGATCAGCAGTGTAAAACTCGCCTTCCTCCAAATCTGGCCTGTCTTCTTCCCTTGCAAGTATAGTTGAACCAACAAGGTGCTTAGCCTGAAAAGAAGTATTCAAAATTTTAAAGCATAGAATCTAGATTCTTTCATGATTGGTAGTGGAATACATTTCTGGGAATTAGGATTGAACATTTGTTGAATTAGATATTAATGTAAGCTCACAAATTGTAGTTATTCAACTAATAAGAATTTGAGCACCAATTACAACATAGTTCATCAATCTATATTGACAGGTTTACGACAAAGTTCACAAATCACATCATACTATCCCTGTCTTTCTCTTTTAATGTTAAAACGTGCTTTTTGGTTGGTGCTAAATCTTAAATTTTCTCTTCTTTTGCAAACATGGAGTCAATACAAAGCATTTGTTTACTTCCAAATTAAGTGTAACATAAATGTATGCATGACAAATATTCTATCAATTGGATTGTGCAAAACTTACCTTGTCAACAGTATCGATTCCACTAAAACTAACAATCCAACTCTTCTGGCCTGGATGGTCTCTTCCGCTAGTAAGCTCAATTTCAGAAATCAGTTCCTTACCAGAGACGCGCATCTGCAACCATCTCGTTCCCGGCTGCAGAAATGAGCGAAGCATAAGAACGCAACAAGTCTCTGCGCGAACTCAAGAAGAACAGGGAGGGACAACTATCAAAGTTTCCATTTGTAACCATCAAAAGACGGAAACTTGAAGGCGATACCTCGGAGAACCTGAGTTCAGGGAAATCGGTGCTGGGCACCACCCGAACCTCCCCATTGAGACCATGAGGGCTGCTAATGTACCCGACCTCGACGAGCTCGTATTCCTCCTCATCACTCTCTTCGCCATCTCCTAATCCCTCTTCTCCTTGGCTCGAGTCGAGAACCGCTTCAGCGACCACTGCTGCCCCTGGCGAAAAGAACCAAAAGAAGTGAGCTTTAATTGAAATTTTCGAGCTCCCGACGAACGAAGTACAAGATCTCGAAGACGGGGAGAGACGTATGCTTGCACTCGTAGTGAGGAGAGGGCGTGAAGCGGGACTCAGGCGACGGAGGGAGAAATAGACGGGAGGAGTAGTTCGGGCAGCCGGAACGGAGACGAGAGGAATGACAGGTGTTCGACGGAAGGGCGGAACAGAGGAGAACGGGCAGGATGGAAGAGGAGAGAGCAGCAACGAGCGCGGTGGCATCGTCGCCGTTGCTGCAGCCGGGGAGGGGATGTGAGGGAGGGCGACAGTAGCAAGGGCATGGGCACGAAGATAAGGTCTCGATGCAACTTTAAATAGCTCATTTGAAAATGGGAATGTCGCTCAATCAATTTGTTTTTTCGGTCAATAATAATAATATTATTATTATTTGTTGTTGTTATTATTTTCATCCTAATATATGCACATATGCCAATAGCCATAAGCCAACTAGAGGCATGTGTCATAAATATGTAAAAAATAAAATGCACCCCGCACTTAATCGGATTGGGCAAGGGGAGCATAATACCATCCTCACCCTTAGTTTGCAACTTGTCCCCAACCTTGATCCCCACAGTCGGAATAGAGAGTTCTTAAATCTCATTTTTCACGAATCTCAAATTCTTTCAAAAGCTAAAAAAAATTATATTAAATAAACATAAAAAAGTTCTTATAGTATATATATATGATTATTTCATAACAACATTACATTTAATAATATTTACTTATTAAAAATAAAAAAATATCTTATTTAATAATTAAAAATATTATTATATTCGGTGCGGAGATAGCCGCGTGACGAGGAAAGGATCCTAGACCTCACCCTCATCCTTGTCCTCTTGGGAGGAAATAAAAATCTCCGAACTCGAGCCTTTAATAAGGATTCCCAATAGGAATCCCTGAAATTTAAGGATTATTGCTATATGATATTTTGAATTAGCAATATAGTCTATTTGCTTTGCAAAGCGTTGCATGCCTCAATGAAGGGACCAACACCTTGCATTGTCAACAAGAGGTACAAAATAAAGAGAACCTACCTCATACTTAAACTATATTGTATTTGTTGATGACAACGTAAACGTATGCACATATGCTACGAGTGTGTCATTCTTACATATTTAAGCCAACTAGTGGCATGTGTCATAAATATGTAAAAGATGGAATGCACCTCCTAGGATGGAACCTGAGCGGAATAGGGTCGGGAGCATACCACCCTCACCCCCGGCTTGCATCGTGTCCCCAACCTCGATCCTGTAGCGAGGATAGATAGTTCCCCAATCCCTGCTTCTCGCGGGCCCCAAATCCCTTCAAGAAATCTAAATATCCTAAAAATAATAATAATTGCATTAAGTAAAAAATAGAATTTAATTATTTGTAAAATAAATTGTTACAAAATATATTTCATTTATTTGTTAATGATTAGATGCATTACTAGATATTTACCAATTTAATAACAACTAATAATTAAAAATATACAATAATTTATTTAATAATTAAAACTATTAAATGTTCGTTGCGAAGATACCTGTGGGGTGAGGAAGGATCTTAGAGCTCATCCCCGAAGGCTAGGAGAGAAATCTCCTCATCCTTGTCGCATGGGGGATAAAAATCCTCGAACTCGGTCCCTAAATGAGGATTCCCAATGGAGAATCCCCGAAGCCTAGGGATTGTTATCATCTGTAGCACCCCTGGTAAAGGTCCTTCACATATCAATGTAGTTATTTTAACCCTCGTATATCTTTGGTATATTAAGGGAAAGCATGTTACTCTCACCACTTATAGAGTATTTATCTTTTGAATTAGAAATATAGTCCAATTTGCTTTGCAAAGCATTTATGTTTCTTCACTGTTGTTGTTGAAAATATTGTGTATGCCTTAGTCGTAGGACCAACACCTCGCATTCTGAACAAACGTCTAATCCAGACCAACACTTTATTGAGCATCCACCTAGTGCTCGAGAGCATTAGCACAAAAGGCTCATTTAGACAAAAGCACCCGCCTAATGCTTGGGAGCACTAGCGCCACACGACATTCACAAAGCAATCTTGTGCTTGAGCCTGCAAGCCATCAATAAGTGGCCTTTGGTGAGTCACACATCAAGACTTTCATAGCCCCTTTTTCTTTTCGAGATAGACATGCCTAGTCGACAAAAATGTTTAGGGCCCACATGAGGTCCAATAGTCCCAAGAGGTATCAGAGTGGTTCTCTTGCTTAGGACGAAGCGACGTTCATTGAATGATGTTGTTTCGCACGCCAAGCCGTACCCACAACATGTCCCTATCTTGCCCAGGTGCACCCCTGCAATGCCCTATGCTCTTTTGGAATTTAGGGCTCGCGAAGTTGCAACACATATGGCATTGTCCTTTGGGATTATCTACGATCAATCTCAACCTGAGAAGCCCATCTTCTCCAATTCATGGATCTAGGTCAAAGGACATGATGTCCTTTTTTTAAGTTTGTTTAGGCCAATTGATGGTAAACACGAGCGAGGTGCAAGATCAACTCACGACACATGAATAAGTCCTCATCAATGCGGTGGACATTAAAGTTGTGCACAATGAGATGAAACTCTCTATGAGCGGACGAGAATGATGGAAGTGGCCATAAAGGAGCTACAAGAGTCTTTCATGAAGATTCTAATAGTCGTGCGAGACATCGATCAAAAAGACCTGAAGGACTTTCGAGAAGAGTTGAATTGACGATCACGAGATGATAATTGAATTGAAGAAGTTTCTTTTGTGAGCCAAGGATCGAAGTTTCAAAGTTGAAGCCTTACAAAGGCGAGCAGTCAGCTAAGAAAATCAATGAATTCATATGGAACATCCGAAGGTACTTGGAAGCTTTGAACATGTCATCGAAGGCAAAGATGGACCATGTCATTATTCTACCTTCAAAATGCAGCCAATTTGTGGTGATGTTTCCATTGAGATAATGTCGCTCGCGATGCTACAGTGCCCACTGATACATGACCCGAGTTTTGCCAAGAACTCAAGGGTTATTTCTGCTTGACAAAGTCAAGACTCACGACCCACAATCAAGTTTATCATGCTTGTGATAGGGTGTGCCACGCCTTCTACTAGGGAGTCACAGTCGCAATAGTCATGAACATTGTATTATTGCTTACAATTATTGAATATTTTATGATAAAGTACCTCGAGGCACCGAAAGGGTGCTTGGGGAGTTGAATTTGAACCATTATTGAGTAATGTACTCCCATTGAACAATAATGTAACTACTTTTTTCTATAGTGTTGTTTAACCTTCAACAGAAGGGCACATTGAAATAATATGAAAATGGCTTCATGCAATTCCATAGTCTAACTTCACAAGTGGATGAAGGGACCCTATTAGTTATTTTGATATGAGGTCTCAAATTATAGGCCTAATTTGAGTTGGAGCATCGAGAATGCCCTACTCTCTGCTCGATGGTTGCCACTATTGAATCCTTCAAGGAGCATTTGAAATCCAACTCGATGCCACCAAAACCGCACAATATATTCGTGGGAGAGAAGAACTCAAGTCAATGAATGGGGTGAGGTTTATCCCCATAAAGGTAACCAATAAAAGGAGTCCTAAGGGACGAAGATGGACAAGTTCAAGTGGGATGGAAAGTCATAAAAACATTACAACATTTGCAAGGCCCAAGCATTGGACGAATGATTGTCTACAAAAGGAGAAAATCAGTGCCATTAACACTGATGATGGCAAATATTATGAAGAGGAAGTTTCAAGGGAAGAGACTCTCACATCGTCAAAGTACATGGGAACAATGCATGTTCCTAACACCATGTTGATCACGTCAATAACCAATCAAAGGACTTCTCTTCACCAATGTGTTTGTACAAAGGAAGGAGCTCAATGACCTTATCAACACTGATGCTTCTGACTCTTCATCTTCAAGTCTACCTCAACGAACTCAAGCTTAGTATCTGATGGGATCGGGCAAAGCTGAAGGTAGTAAACTCCCCCATGCGGTGCTGATTTCAGTTATTGCGCAAGGCACTTAAGTGCGCCTGGGAAGTGGTCATAATTTGTTAATATCACTAACATCCCAATGGAAGACCATGACCTCATGGTAGGACTGCACTTGCATGATCACCATGCCGCATAAGTCGAGTCGTCAACAAAGTCTTTGATGATCCACGACCCAACGAGCCCATGCATTGTCCCTGTTTGGTGGGAAATGAGTCTAATATCCAAAAAGCTCTTATCAATGCAACTCATTCGAGAAGCACCCTTGTCATTCCAACTGAAGACGCCGACACCTCAATAGGCCTCATGATCACAGTCAAATGCTTTCTACCACAACTCCGACCACATGAAGGAGGTTGCGGTCACATTTGCTATTGGAAAGATTTTTCTCGTCATGACTCACACCAAAGAAGAATGTCAAGGCAAATGAGTACCACAAAAACCCTTGCAATGGTTGAAAGAATGTCAAGGTTCCAATAATGGAGTACCAAGTGGCTGACTTGATTTGTGTCAAAGTACCTCACCACTAGTGGCGGAGCATGAAATTATCATTAGTGGCTGCACATTTTAGTATATGCTAATTAATTCATGAAGGCCACAACAAACTTTATGTGTGGCCATGTCAAACAAGTTTTAGACACCATTTTCTCTCTTCTCTGACTTCTTTCCTAGTTAAGAGGTTCTTGATGATGCCCAAAAATCGTTGTTGTAACATAGAATTAATCGAATTAATTGATTGACAATGACTATATCCGTCATGAAGTTTTTTTATGTTTGCAACACCATTTCTCAAGCATAATAAAGAACCTCCAAAGTTATACTTATGAAAGACACCAATGAAAAATCAGAAAATAACATATAGGACCTACTTGATTTCACTTGAAATATGTGTCACATATTCATTAGTCTGTTATAGTATTAGTATAACTAAACAACATAAGTAATATTTATTATTGATGTCATATATTAAAACCAACACAAGTTATTTGAAAAAATGATTTTATTTCATTCTTCTACTAAAAATAGAAATATAAGGAAGTCTTAATAAAACTAAAATATATATAAATTATGACATGAGTTGGAAAGAGAAACACAAAGAAAAATCATAATATTATAACTGAATCCCAATACATTAATTTTCAACAATAAATAAAATATACATTAGAATGTCTTTTTGAATGATGAGATACATGAATCTTGATATGATAAGTGAACACAACATATAAATGACTTAACATTATAAAATTAAAAGTATGGGTGCTTAGGAAGCTTAAAATGATAGTAGGCTATAAAAACAACCAATCTGGTCACTTGGAGCACAAATATTGGTCTCATCCACCAAGCTAGTGTTGTAACTTATGAATAAATTACTAGTATATAATACTTATACATATTTTCAATGGGTGCACTTGCACCCGTGGGTATCTCCTTGGATCTGCCTTTGCTCGCCATCATCCATCTCAAGGCAACAAGTTTCATTAGATGTTGCCATCATTTCTAAGACTAATTGAGCATCTTGAAGAAGATGGCCACACGACCTATATGTTGGAGCTTTCATGAAGTCTGCATCAACACCTGATGTTCCATGCCAAACTCCTCAGAAAACATCAAGTTGAAGATCTTCCCACGTGTGCATGACTCATTTCGCACTACACTGACATTACACAACCTTCAAGATGTCGAAGCAAGCAAAATTATCATTGAAGTTCAAGACAAAGGGAGAGCCTTGAGCAACAACATAGAGGATGTCTTAGACATAAGTGAGGATGGCTTCATCACACTCGCTAAGTGTCTCTCAATGCTTGGCGCATCCATAGGCCACACTCAATTATCTTTTGTATTTTATCTTTGCAACCACTATCGTAATCATTTTTTTCGCTTAGTTTCTTTTGTAAGATAACTAGTTGTAAATATGTAAGGGATGGGATGCACCCCACATGATGGTCCTCCAAACATAATGTCATCATTCTAACCCCTTTGTATCTTGTGTATATTGAGGAGAAGCATGCTACCATCACCCCGTTTTAGAGCCCATCATCTTTTGCATTAGCAATATAGTTAATTTGCCTTGCAAAACAATCACGCTTCTTCAATGTTGATGAAAAATTGTGCATGAATCAATGACGGGACCGACCCCGTCTGCATCGTGAACTAACATTCCTTTCGGACCAAAGCTCCTTTGAGTGCTTATGTACTGCTCGATAGCACTAGAGGCAAATCTCCGTTTGGACCAAAGAACTATCTTAAGCATCCACTTAGTACCTGGAACACTAGTGCCTCATGGTGCCCGCCCAAGCGATCGTCGTACCCAAGCCTCACAATCCATCAACAAGCAGCCTTTGGCAAGTTGCACATCAAGATTTTTGATGTCCCTTTTTGCAAGTTGCACATCGTGCTTGTCTAGATGACGAGAGAATCTAAACATTGCATGAGGCCAAACATTCTCAAGAGTGGCCCTGTGGCATGTGCACATATGTGCATACATGTGTATAGAGAGGGAGGGTTAAGGGTATGATAATTTTCTAACTCTTGCAAGGATGCATTAACACGAGGGAGGAGTATTTTCAATTGTCACCATAATTTGGACTTTGCATTGGTTAAAATGTGTCATTTTGGGAATCATATGTCTGGATATGGGTGATGAGGCTCTCAATGAAAATTTTTGGCATACACAATAATTCGAATTAATGATCTACTTAAGCGAGGAGGAACGATTTACTACTTAATCTGATCTTGTTAATGTAGTAGAATAATTTTTGTTTGGCCATGAATTGGAATAATTAAAGAGAACCTCAACAACAATAAAGAGCACACACAGGAAGGAGATAATAAGAACTAGGAGTGAAGATCTCCTAGAGAATGACATGGCAGAAGGGAAGTTGTAGTTCTCAATTCATTAAGGAAAACTAGGGCATTTCTAGAGTAGCACATCCATTTAAGAGGGAGAAAGAAGATAATATAATGAGAAATGTAAAGAGAGAAAATGCAGAAGCATAAATGTAAAGAGAGAAAATGTAGGAAGTATTTCTTTTGTTGCCCAATATCGAAAAAACATGTTTCTTTACATAAAAGCTTATGATATGTTTGCATTATGAAGTTAAATGTGGTAGTTGATCCGGTGTACTAGTGAAGAGAGATAGATAATAAAACTCACTCATCATAACTTAGCTTTAATTTCTTAATCAAAAGCAAGATGAAATTGAACAAAGGCAGAGATACTATAAGACTAGAGGAGTACATTGTACTTATTGAAATACACATAGCGCATGTGCATATGTACTATAAAAGTTACACAAGAACCAACTAGAAATGTGGATATTGGAACATGTTGTGAGCTATTGAGTTGCACAATATCGAGATGCATCATTTATTTTTCTTTCGTTGGATCATCGATGTTGTGGCAACATTAATTACATAGTTGGGAAAATTTTCCTATGCGTATGATTATTAGAATATGACAAGTTTAATATTTGAGCAAAAGAGAGAAGTTAAATTTGGACCAAAATAATAATTGATATGTGGGTATCACATACATAATATTTAGCTTGAAAGATATTTGAGTTTCATTTTATATGCTTTATAATATCATTATTATCAAATTTGTACCTTCTATACTTCGCATGCATCATCCTAATTTGTATTCAAAATCTTATATAATTGTAGTTTTAAATTGATTGATTTTGCTTTGTATGTATTTTTAGGAATATGAAAAAATATTAGAAAAATGACTTTGCACTATCTAGAGCACGTGAGTCACAATCAAGCACCTAGTGTAAAAAAAAAGACAAATAATTGAAAATTCGGCAGAATCTTAATAGCTCATCTTTCTATCGTGATAAAATATTCTTTATAGAAGCTTATTATAAGGCATTAGAAGACACATGTTGAGCTAAAACAAATATATTTAAGAAATCAAACTGTAAGAAAGAGAGGGAAGTTCTTTTTTTGGGAAGAAATAACTTTTAGAGTGAAAAGTGGATGAGGACAGAAAGAAGAAGGTAACATCGTATCTATTTTTATTTTGTGATTGCGGCAATTTGAACTCATCTATTTTTTATTTTCTGATGTACTTTACTGGCTAATTTAATTTTCTTGTGGTAGTTAATGCTTATGTTCTTGTGATCATTTGATTTATTTTTATGCTATAATGCATTATACTCTCCTTTTAATGTTGAATGTTCTCTATGATTTTTGTGCAATGTTTCTTGTATGCTTCATGAATTAAGCGGAATTTGAGCTAAAAAGTTATTTATGTTCTATTTTTTCTATGAATTCATGAATCCCTAAAGGTCGATACATCTCGTGAGATGGGCAATATAGTGCAATGCTAGGTCAAAATACCACTTCTAAACTTGTAGAAGCAACATTTCTGATGTTCTTGTTCAAAAAATTTTAGCTGAATTTTGTCCACCTAGCAAGACCTCACATATCAGAGATGAAAATTTATAATTTATGTCATATGAACATGGAGAATTTGAATAAAGTTTGGCAAATGTTTCATTCACTTGTTTCATCTTGTCCTCATCATGAATTTGAGAGATGACAATTACTAGATTTAATTATTTTCATTCATGGTTGAATTATCCTACTTCAATAGTCTAGACAATGATGCTAGAATGCTGAAGAGGTTTATAGTATGATTGAAAATCTAGTAAAAAATCATCATTTTATGAAATATGAAAGAGCCAATAGACCAAAAAAGAGGTAACCAATTGATAATGTTGATAGGATACCTACGATTGAAGAAGATGTTAAAAAAACTCTAAAGAAGCTTAATCTTTCTTCACACATCAATATGATGACAATTTCACAAGTTATATGTGGAATATGTGGAAATTCAAGACACAATTCATAAACTTGTAATTTGTTATTTCAATAATATGAACAACAAATTGATCAAGTTAATTTTTATTGAACTTATAATGTTAAAACTCCACTTGGGCATTATACGTCTAAGAATAAAATTCATTCAAATATCTCCTACAAGGGCAATCATTATGAATTGGTACTTAGGTTCCTATCAAGACCACCACAACAACAATCTCCATTGCTGTCAACTAGACATGAACTTCCTAAGTAAAAGATTGAAGATATGGTAAGGCCATGACGAGTATTAGGAAGCAAGTAAATAGTAGAATAAACTAACTAGCTACTCCTAGTAAGATTTCGAAAAATCAAATAGAACCACAACCCAACTCATCAATAAATATAACTCAAAATACCTTAGCAGGAAACATGAACTAAATCTTAAGAAACAAGTCCAAGCAATAGTTTTGAGAAGTGAAAATATCCTAGGTGAGAGAGAATAGTAGCTAGCACAAGTCAATCAATTCTAATACCTATATAAAAGAACAACTAGCTAAAAAAGTTTTAGAAGAAATGCAGAAAATGTTTCAAAATTTCCTAATCAAGTTGATAATTTTGTAATTCTAGAAACACAACCATCAAGATCTCAATTGAATCCAATCAAGGATGAAGATATTGGGGTATCACATCTGCTCGATTAAATGCTACATTTCTCTTAAAGAATTTTGAAGTCTCAAAAGGAGTAACTATTTACCGAGTTTGTGAAAGTGATGAAGAAGCTACAAATAATCATGTCTTTTATGGAAAATGACACTATAAAAGAAAAGAATGCTAAATGTAAGTGAAATATGCGTTTATGGATTTGATGAATATAGCGTTCAAACCATGCTTAGATGATATTTTTTATTGTACTTGTAGATATATTTTGATATATTCCCTAGATAAAGAACAACATAACTAATATTTTAAATTTGTGATGGAAACTTTGCAACAACATAAATTGAATGCATTTAATTTTTTAATATGTGACTTTTGGATGGAACAATCAATGTTTCCGGATCATATTGTATCAAATGATGGAATCTCAATGGATCCAACAAAAGTTGAAGTAGTAATGAAATGAAATAAATTAGAGACAATTGTCGAAATCAGAAGTTTACATATGACTTCTCAAAGATATTGACACATTTCACCAATTTGACAAGAAGCAAGGTTATAATTATATTGTCACTTAAATGTGAATATAGTTTTCAAAGAGATTCACTTTAGCACCTGTGTTAATTATTCCATCACGAACGGTGACATTGTTATCTATAATGGTGCATATGATACTAGCCTTAAATGTATTCCGATGTAACATGAAAAAGTTATGCTTATACATCAAGAAAATCAAAAAGTCGTGAAAAAATCTATCCTACTCATGATTTAGAGTGTAGAACAATTTGAATTGCATATGGACCATAATAGTTTGACATATATCTTTGTTTAAAAGGAACTTAAAATGAGACAATGTAAGTGGTAAAATTTTCAAGAGGACTATGAATTTTCTATTATATACCATCCGGATAAAGCTAATGCAGTGATAGATGCATTAAGCCGAAAATGAAAAATATCATTAGTGAGAAAATAAAAAAAATCATAGATGGAATGTTTTAGACAATGTATTTTAGTGGAATCCAAACAAAATACAAATCCAAAATATAGAGAAATTATTTTTTTTGTGCAAAAAGGAAGCTTTAAATTTTGTTTTGGGTAGAGACTGTGCCAAAAGGTTTAGAATTCGTCTTTCGGTTCTAGAGAATAAAGAAGATTCTATAAGAAGTTCATAAATCAAAGTTTTAATTCATTCTAATTGTACAAAAATGTTTAAAGATTTAGAACAAAATTTTTAATGAAAAAATATAAAGAAAGAAATAGCAAAGTTTGTTTCCAAATACCAAAGGCCATTTAGGTTACTTCATATCTCCTACTAAGAATGTAAGTGTTATTATTTTGAACAAACTGTCGCCCAAATTAAAGGATTCGGGGAGTTTTTCTATCCCATGTGAAATTGACCACTTGCAAGTTCGAAGGTTCTTATGTGATTTACGTGCAAGGTCAGTGTTATACCTTCCTTAATGTGTGATAAAATTGAATGCTCGAGAACTGAAGCCCACTAATATGATAATGTAGCTAGTGGATAGGTTAGTAAAGCATTCAAGAACACTACAAGAAAAACAACCCGTTCTGACGGATTTTCTGACGGATTTTGACAAAAAATCCGTTAGAAAGGGCCTTTCTGACGGAATTTCCGTCCAATTTAAACGGTTAGAAAAAAACTCGTTGGTAATAATTTTCTGACGAATTTCGTACCCGTGACGAAATTTCTGAGGGGCCTAAGGCCCCTCAGAATTTCTGAGGGAATATTCGGCCCCTCAGAAATTCTGAGGGGCCCAATTTTCCGTCAGAAAATTTTAAAAATTAAAAATAATAATAATAATTTTAAAAAAATTCATAATAATTTAAAAGTTCATAATAATTAAAAAGTTCATAATAATTTTCAGAAAATGTTCATAATAATTTACATATTTTGTTCCAAATATTCAAATCACATATTATCATTGTCATCGGGATCTTCAGGAGGAGGAGCTTACCCTTTCAACATCATTCTCCATCTTTCATTAAATTCTTTTTTTTGTTCAAGTCGGGCTTGTTCCATCTGCATTTCAAATCATTGTTGCATCTGCTGTTCCATCCGTTCTCGCATCTGTTGTTCTATTCGTTCTTGCATCTGTTGTTCCATTTGCTTAAATCGTTCATCAACACGTCGTTCTATCTCTTCATTTGGAGGGCCCGAGATAGATCTGCGTGCTGATCTTAAGTCAACAGGAGTGACAGATGAACCTAAACCATAGACATGATTTTTGTTTGTGCCTACGTGTTCCCTCCAAAGTTCTCTAGTTGATTTTGC